>JAVQJD010064598.1:0-16067 GCA_036023655.1 Nannoperca australis | reverse complement strand
CAGGTACAGAGAGACTCAGAAAGGCCTCCTGGTAAGTGTTAAGTTCTGGGAGGAAAGAAGGGCCAGAGTGGCCTGGACACAGTCAGAAAACAAATCCAGTGTTCACCTCCAGTTTGACCCATAGTGAGCAGGCATTCTGGTTCACTACATGTAGATGAGCCTTTAAGATTAACGGCTCTGCACACTGAGTTTACATGAGGTCACCAAAGTTGTCCTAACAGGTGAAAGAAAGCTAACAGAGGGAGGGAGATGTCAGTCAAGCATCTGTACCCGCCCACACAGTCGAGAGAAGAGGGCTAATCCGGCAACATAAATGAGGTGGCAGTCTTGTTAACTGGGAAATGAACCCTCATCCAGACGTAAACTAATAACACAAAGCTAATCATATGCTAAAAGAAACTTGCAAGATATGTTTGCTTTACTGCTTATGAATACTTGCAAAAGTCCATTCTCTATTCCTGTGCTATTTCAGGAAAACTTGATGGAAGATGGAATTAGTACACTGGGAAATGTCAAAGTGAGTAACTCTGTAGACCCACATGAACAAAAACAACCTTTGTTAAAATCTTCATCTGTAGACGCATGTTAAGGTCATTACTTTATATGGGGTTCTGCTCAAAATAAATGGGGGGGAAAACATAAATAATGTGTATTTTGCATGGTGGTTTTGTAACTGAGCTTCAATTGTAATTCTTGACTAGCTGATGGGTGCTTTGAATGATGGGGATTCTTCAGTGTGTAGCACAGTGGACTATCAACCACCTGAGCCTGAACCAGAAGAAGTTGAAGTAGAAGAGCCAGACCCAGTGGAGCCCGAGGCCTGCTTCACTGACAGTATGAACAACCACTGTAAAGCAGAATCACTGTGAATCACCATGAACTGTAAACTTATCTTCTCACAGTCACTCGTGCAGTAATGACTCATTTTTATTTTGCACCAGTGCTCACGCTGTGGAAATCTAATCTGACATATTTTGGGGTAATCCTCAACCTGTGATTTTCTTCTCCCCTCAGACTGTGTGAAGCGCTGGCCATGTCTGACTGTGGACATAACCCAAGGTAAAGGCAAAAAATGGTGGAACCTCCGTAAGACTTGCTTCACTATTGTGGAAAATGACTGGTTTGAAACCTTTATAATCTTTATGATTCTTCTCAGCAGTGGAGCTCTGGTGAGTGCTGTCATCAGTGCAACAAATCTAGAAAGGTTGACTGTTTTGTGACAGCGTTAAGATACTGTATTACTGTTAGGATATGTATTTAGGCATCTCATATCTTTTTTTGGCAGGTCTTTGAAGACATATACATAGAAAGACGTCGAACCATCAAAATTATTCTGGAGTACGCTGACAAAATCTTCACCTACATCTTTATTATTGAGATGCTTCTTAAATGGGTCGCATATGGCTTCAAGACCTACTTCACCAACGCTTGGTGTTGGTTAGACTTTTTCATTGTAGATGTAAGTTCTGACATCTTAATGCAGACCTGTATGTGTAACTTTCAACAGAACATACATACAAACGTGTTTCATGTCAGATGAAGTCCATGGTAACACTTGAATAGGAAATATTTTGATTGTGCCACAGATTTCCCTAATTAGTTTAGTTGCCAACTGGATGGGCTACTCTGACCTTGGACCAATCAAATCCCTCAGAACTCTCAGGGCACTAAGGCCTCTTCGAGCACTGTCAAGATTTGAAGGGATGAGGGTGAGTTTGTGGCTGGACTACAACATTTGAGAAATGTGCATGGCTTACATTGATTAGATTATACAAAAGCTGTGATGTTTAATGCATTATCATACTAATTTGACTGGATTTTCCCTACAATGTGTGTTGAATGCATGCTTACGCCACAGCTGCTGTAACTGAGCTGACTTAGGTAAGAGTACTGGTAAATCTTGATGGCAATAGCAAGTTTACTGCTCACTCCTACAAACAAAATAATGAATAGAATAAATTCTAATTCTATTCATTTTAATTTTAATTCAAAACAATTTCCCTTCTGGGATTAATAAAGTATTTCTGATCTGATTCTGATTTTAACAAAGTCCTCCCTTTTGGGCAGGTGGTGGTGGACGCTCTTGTTGGAGCAATTCCCTCCATCTTCAATGTGCTGCTGGTATGTCTGATCTTTTGGCTCATCTTCAGCATCATGGGAGTTAACCTGTTTGCTGGGAAGTTCTACCGCTGCATCAACACCACCACGGAGGAGCTTTTCCCCATGACCGAGGTCAACAACAGGAGCGACTGCATGGCCATCAAAGAAGCCACGCAGGATGCCCGCTGGGTCAACGTCAAAGTCAACTATGACAATGTGGGACAAGGCTACCTGTCCCTGCTTCAAGTGGTAAGGAGTGCTGGTTTCATAACACACTTGTTGTTGTTCAATGACACAGATTCTGAAACAGGGCTCTGTATTTTCAGGCAACTTTTAAAGGCTGGATGGACATCATGTATGCTGCCGTTGACTCAAGAGAGGTAGAAACATTACATTTAGCAGTAAATATGTCATATGTATCAGTACTGTAGTCAAGGCAAACATTTGACAGAACATCCTCTGTATATTATTACAAATCATGTAATAATATTTGGTACAACAGTAGTTCAACTTATGAGAATGGTGGAATCACACACAATAAATCCTGCATAACTTTTAAGTACTCTTAATATTTTAGGTAGGACACTCATTAAGGGTTTTATTGGGTATCCTGGCTAGTATCGTATTCCAGTATAACCTTTTATCCCGTTACACAATCATCTCTCTTACTTAACATACTTAAACATTTAGTAACAGAAAATTGACTACTTTCTCTTACTATTTCTTTTTTCATTGAAAATGTTTTGTTCCTTTTTAGGTAGAGGAGCAACCATCGTATGAGATCAACCTCTACATGTACATTTACTTTGTCATCTTTATCATCTTTGGCTCTTTCTTCACACTCAACCTCTTCATTGGTGTCATTATTGACAATTTCAACCAACAAAAGAAAAAGATAAGTATCATACTTTTTATAAGAAGTAGTCTGCACCAATGCAAAAGTAAATGGTGTTGTTTTTCTTTAAATTACAGCAATACTTATTTTAAAGCCCACAAAAGTTATCATCTCATTCAAATACCTATAATGATGTTTCTTTTATGTTGTGTCTGCACTTTGGAGATAAAGACATCTTCATGACTGAGGAACAAAAAAAGTACTATGAGGCCATGAAGAAACTTGGTTCCAAGAAGCCCCAGAAGCCAATTCCCCGCCCAACTGTATGTCATACACTGTAGGATTATTTCAGTCACTGATAGTAATATTAAGCATATGTGTTATATTGTTTGGGAAAGACTTAAAACTACTGTTTAACTACATTGTTTGATGTTGAAAGGTATAAAAAAGGTAAGCCAAAGTAATGACACATGAGCTTGGAATGCATGGCATGACGATGTCATCAGTGACCCCTGTGCTGACCTTTTCTGCACATTGCTGGTGTGAACAGGCCAAAGGGCCCAATCGGATTTGGGTTTCTGTTCCTCGCCTTGTCAACCACTCCCCATGTCTTGCTTTGACCTGCAGAACCTAATCCAGGGAATGGTGTTTGACTTCATCAGTCAGCAGTTCTTTGACATCTTCATCATGGTGCTCATCTGCCTCAATATGGTGACCATGATGGTGGAGACAGATAACCAAAGTGCAGAGAAGGACGATTTCCTCTTCAAAGTAAACGTGGCTTTCATTATTGTCTTCACTGGAGAGTGTACGTTGAAGCTCTTTGCCCTGCGACAATACTTCTTCACCAATGGATGGAACATTTTTGATTTTGTTGTGGTCATCTTGTCCATAGCTGGTAGGTACAAATTCATTACAAGCACAGTTACAGTTACATTACTTAAAAATCAAAATTTCTGTTGTGTGCACAAAGACAATAGGTGTTGATATAATATCTCTGATCGAGTTTATCTCATTTTATTTCAGGTATAATGCTCTCAGACATAATTGAGAAGTACTTTGTGTCACCAACTCTGTTCAGAGTGATCAGACTGGCCAGAATAGGCAGGATTCTGCGTCTCATTAAAGGAGCAAAGGGCATTCGGACGCTTCTCTTTGCTCTAATGATGTCACTTCCTGCCCTATTCAATATTGGTCTCCTGCTCTTCCTCATTATGTTCATCTTCTCCATATTTGGCATGTCAAACTTTGCCTATGTCAAAAAGGAGGCTGGGATTGATGATATATTTAATTTTGAGACATTTAGTGGTAGCATTATCTGCTTGTTTGAGATTACAACATCCGCCGGCTGGGATGGGCTTTTACTTCCAATGCTGAACAAGGAGTTTCCAGACTGTGATCCAGACTTCGAGAACCCAGGCACGGGTGTGAAGGGTAACTGCGGCAACCCGGGCATGAGCATGATCTTCTTCTGCAGCTACATCATCATCTCATTCTTAGTGGTGGTCAACATGTACATAGCCATCATCTTAGAGAACTTCAATGTGGCGCAGGAGGAGAGTGGTGACGCACTCTGTGAGGATGACTTTGAGATGTTCAATGAGACTTGGGAGAAGTTTGACCTTGATGGAACTCAGTTCATTGAGTATAGCCAGCTCTCAGATTTTTGTGATACCTTGCAGGAGCCGCTGAGGGTTGCCAAGCCCAACCTACATCGCCTGATTGAAATGGATCTGCCCCTGGTCATTGGGGACAGAATACACTGCCTGGATGTCTTATTGGCCGTCACACAGATGGTTTTGGGAGACACGGTGGAGATGGCGGCAATGCGGGAGAGCATTGAGGCTAAGTTCATCCTTAACAACCCCACCTCAGACTCCTTTGCACCTATAACCACAACAGTACGCCACAAAGAAGAGCAGAGGGCTGCTGTAGTCATTCAGAGGAATTACCGCAACCACCTACTGAAACGCTGCATACGCCACGCTGCTTTTATTCACCGCTGTAAGGGGATGGGGAGAAAGGAAGAAGGTGAAGATCCACCAGAAAAAGAGGGGATGCTTGCTCGAAGGATGGGAGTGCTCTATGGGAGCAATGTAGACCTAGCAGAGGAGATGGAGCAGGCCGATTTTGAAATTCTAGCAAGCCAACAGTCTCCATATACAGTGTCACATTACACCAGGGCCGAGCCACATTTCTTGGTTGTACCTGTAGAAATTACTAATGAGGTTTTATTACATTCTGCCCCAAACATACATTTCTTGAGTCTACAGGCAAACCTGAGGGAGTCAGTTGTATAACAAACAGCAGCAGACAATTTATTATGTCTTCCCCTTGGTTTCTACTAGTCAAAGAAGTAGTGTTAGCATATGATGCAAAGTCTCACTAATGGAGCAGCATTTTCCACATTAGATGAAGAAGTGACCCAGTGCTAATGAATGTTTAAACTGCTGATAATTAAATTTACAAACAATTCCTTTTTTGGGTTGAAGGTGAACTGGAGTGCATGGTTTTCTCTGTTAATACACATATCGACATCAGCATATATTACCATCATTAATGCTGAACGGGACGGATAGGTAAGTACCTTACAATGAGCAAATAAACATCACTTTGTGTAACAAGCATTCATTTAATTTATTTTAATTTTATTGTATGTTGTAGTTTTCTCTTTATATTTGTGGTGGTAAATGGTACATTAATTGACATTTCCAAATTAGAGGCACAATTAGAGCATTTAAGTGCACATTGGCTTTCACAGAACTGCAACACTTACAATTTTTCTTTACACTTATTCTCAGCCAATAAAAAACTTGCTATTGTTTATTGTTGTGGGATAAAACATCCTAGTGGACCAGAATCTGTGATACAGTAGCTTTCCAATGAAAAATGAATCTTGATTAAGATAGAGCAAGGTTTAGCTCACTCTGTATTTCTGAAAAATTAATGAAATAATTGTTCTATGAATAGTCATTGCCCAAATGACAAACAACACGAACATTTCCTGTGGATTTTAATGCATACTTTTGTTGAAGCCTTCATTTAGGCCAGCAATTTGCTTTTGGTATGGCTATTACCAGAAAACCTAACCATGTGCCACCTTTTCTACCCAAAGGGTAACTAGAACAACACTTGGCGAAACCTGATAACAGGATACAGCTTCTCTTCCTCTTGACATGAACTCAGCACTATAATCCAACTCTACATATCAATACTACTTCATGAGAGCACACTGAAATTGTACCATCTCATGGCTAAAATGGTACAACTTAGAGTCATTTGTTTTCATTTTTGAAAAATTAAACAGAGCGTAATCCTATTCCAGCTCACTTTAAGTCACTTTTATGTTGTGGGTCAATGTGGGGGCTCTACATGCTAATTATTTCATTTAGACACTAAACGATTTTCTATGGTCGAGTCAGTTTTGAATAAATTGATAATTGAAAAATTAGGCTTTTCTTGATTACATATATCCCAGGCTAACAGTGAAACCCTGATCTCTGTTATCCTTCATTAGCTTACAATAACACGGGCCAGTGAATGCAGTTAACATCTGTCCCTGAGTGGCTCGTTCAGAAAGGCCCAGTTTATATTGCACTATTAATATACCTTCCAGGTTAAGTTAAAGCATTTGACTGTGTAAGGCTGAGAGACCTTACTGTTTTCTAAGATTACTTCATCACTGATATATGCATGTCTTATAAATGTTTTGTCTATTTCTTTCAGTGTTTTGGTCTCCTTAGACCTCAGAACTCAAAGCAAGCAGTCACTTCTATTTGGTGGGTCTACATTTCAGCATTTAGATTTAAACACTATCTTTGACTGTAAACTTAAGATGTGATGTTTACATTAACAGAAAGCTCCCTGTTCATTTCAACTGTTTTCTATATGTGACTACTAAATAACAATAATTCTAGCAATAACATAAATACTCTGGTACTTGCTGTACATTTTAAATGAAGTTTTGCCTCAGGTTGGATCAAGTGCAGTTTGTGTTTTGACTTGAATCTGAAACATAGCACACACAGCTGAGTGTTGAATTAGTTAAATACATGACTCAGGTGTTAAAAGAATACCCCACTTTTTAATGTATAAATAATCACACCTATTTACAAATTTACAAAAAGATTACTAAGCATCTCTAGTCTGTCCTCATGTAGAAAGGTTGCTTCACTTGTGTAAGTCTTAACTGAATTTAAAATGTCTTACTCTGAATATATGAACAACATGAGCACTTTTACAGTTTCTTAGTTTGTTTTTTACAATAGACTATAGAAGGTTGTCTCTTCTCTTGTTTATGTGTTCAGCACTGTTTTACCATCAACCTTTGGGGGGGGGGGGTCATGAATGTTTCCTCTACGAGGGGTCTCTTTGTCTTGTCTTAGCATGGCAGTTCTTCCTGTCAGAAGTCTGTAATGTGACCTGCAGCAATCCTATTTGAGATTGACACTTCTGCACTATTTAGCTGTAGTCTCCTCTGATGGTACAGTCAAATTCACAAGACAGTATCCTCCTTTTGTTTACATTTCTAATGGAGGTAGAGCCATATGGGGAGCTTTACTCGTACACCCACAGTCAGTGTTGCCTGTATATAAATCTGTTTTTCTTTCTGTATTGTATATTTATATCATTTTGTTATTGTAAAAACTGTAACTATATTGTGAGAATAAAATACTTCTTGTAGGGAAAAGCAGGCTGTGTGTTTTTGCTGTCACTAGCTGTATTATGTGTTGCCTGTGAAACTGCAGTGGTACACTGAGGCCCTCTGGTGGTTCTACAATGTGTTTACAATGATAAAGTCCTTTATCAGTCAGATCCTTTTCCTCTATTTGTACAGTGTTCCAGTATGTGTGAAATACTAAATCATGATATTTTTAAGGGGACTATTTGCAGCCACAGATGAATACACATTTGGTGCGTCAGTGAGTATTTACAGCAGCAGAACGATGTATGTGGGACTGACCAAAAATGAATTTTAAATAAATAAATTATAATAAATCATTTATAATACATTTTTGGTTAACAATGGAGCTCCATGGATGAGGAATAAGCCATATCAGGCTTTGACTACACAGATGGTACCTGTTAGAAGGTTCAACCTTTTAATGATGTTTGCTGACATATATATGTCTTATCTTTTAATCACCTGCTATGAGCCTGGTTTACTTTGTACTTTTTTATTTCATTTGTCATCTTTTCATGTACTGAAATCTGGCCTGTTAAACAGAACTACTCATTTGTGCTCTACAGTATAAGATGCCGTACACAGCTCGCTTGCCCCAGTCGCTATTTTTTGTGCCTGAATGTCAACAGACAAAAAAAAAGCATAAGGAGATGGAGTGTCTGATTTATTTGCATATTTTTGTGGCTGCCTTGCCCAGTACTGACTGAGGTTATTTAAAAGATATGTGGGCTTAGCTGGAGAGTTGCTCTGCAAATGTGTGTGTTGGTTCTTTCAGTTTGAGCGAGCACAAACAACTGGGGATGCAAATAACGGTTCTTTTAATTATCGATTCATCTGCTAATTATTTTATTGATATTTGGTCTATTAAACATGAGAAAACCGTGAAAATGGAAAGAAAAGTCCAAGATGACTTAAGGTGAAATGTCTTGTTTTGTCCAACAGTCCAATCGCCAAAGATATTTTATTTATTATAATATAAGATAAATCCTCACATCTGATGAGCTGGAACCACAACATCCTTGGCATTTGATCTTAAAAAACTTAAATTATTTAACAATTATCAAAATAGTTGAAGATTAGTCTTTGTTGATTCACTGTTAATTGATTAATTGTTGCAGCTTTACAAGTAATGGTTCCCATCTCTGGCTGCTACGTTTGATTTACATCATTTTGGGGCAGCCACCAGTGCTTACACAAAATAAAATATTGAAAATGAAAGAATTACCAGTCCTACGCTTGAAACAAATTTTCTGAGTCACTTCTCATCAAAATAATTACAGTACAGTATTTCCCGTCAGCATTACATGGTTGTTGGAGGCAGCAGTATATCTCCTGCCCACATACTGTGAAACTGATCAAGCTACATACAGTAGATAAAACTACTGGGTAGGTGATATAAGATGCATATTCGCTTAGGGAATTAGGGAAATGTGATCAGCTTGGCTGACCTGAAAACTTCACTCTTGACTGCATGTGGATGTTGCATAACAAGAGTCTCGGCCATGCCAGCAGCTCTGCAGGGCACACAATGACAATGTTAACATGCATGTTCCCCATCTTAGTGTAGCGTGTTAGCATGCCAACATTTGCTAACTTAAAGTACAGCTGAGGATGATAGGAATGTAATTTGTTTTTCATTTATTTGGTCATAAACAAAATAATTGGATGAAGGAACTTTTGACTTGATGGTGCATGATGAAAAGTCATGGGAATCATACAAGTTATTACAATCCATCCTAATGTGGATCTGTACAAAATTTCATAGCAAGCCATCAAATAGTTAAGGCATTTCACTCAAAACACCAAATTCAGCCTCATGGCAGCGCTTGAGGAACGGTCAAGAGGGTACAATGTGGATACAATGTGTGGGAACCATGAATGTCTGAACCAAACTTTGTACAAATCCATCCAGTACTAGTTATTATTTTCAGAGCCCCCCTGGGCTCTGCAGAGAAAAAAGAGCCATGTGGAAATCAGTTAATAATCTGTGTGCTCGGATTTAGAGATGTTAAAGGAAATAGAGGATGTTTGCTCAAAAATAATCATCTAACTCTGATTCTTAAAAAGACTCAATGTGTTTTTACATGAGAAGGAAAGCAAAAGAAAAACTTACAATCAATACAGATGAAGAGGAAATAAAGGAAGTTAGTGAAAGTCTTAGGTGTCAGTGATAGACACTAATAGTGTCAAGCACTTGCCCAGTGATACAAATAATAAAGAAAAGGCAATTGAATGCAACTTAACACAGCCATACTTAACTGTGTTAATAAATGAAAAGACAAAGACAGAATGAAGTATATCTTTATAATCATTTATTTAAATTGAAAATCTAAGTTATTGTAACATTGCTTTGTGATAAAACTACATGGTGTACTTGGTGTCCAGAAACTAACTTTCTGTGGGCCACAGAAAGTAAATTTGTGGTATTGATACTGAAACACATGTACTGTACTGGCACCAGTATTGAAAATACCCAACAAAACCAAGACCTGGACCTGCTAATATATATGCTATACAATAAATGTTTGTTGATATGTCAAAAGCCCCAAAAATAATCATTCAAACCTGTAATGTTAAGGTTTATATTATTGTTTCATATGTCCTTAAAAATAGAACCAATGAAATCTGACCGGTTTCTTGTTTAAAAAGTGTGGGTTGTTCAAAGTTATTTTGGTTCAACGTTGCAGTTCTCTTCCCCTTATTTGCCTGATATTAAAGCCTGTGTAGTGACAACAGCACACCCACTGGTGCAGACACTTCTTCTCCCTGGTCACATCTCCATGACTGCAGAGAGATTTAGACATACGTGTGGTCATCAGCATTTACTATATTTTTCTTTTGCATGTCATCATGCGCTGGTTGCTGACTGGATACTGTGGGCTTGCTTTGATCAACATCTCAGGTAAATGTAAACTCTTGCAATATATTCACTTGAATTAGTGACTACAACATGATGCAAACAGCTATTGCTGTCTTGGTACTACATAATAACTTTAGCTGAATGTTATTACGGCAATATAATTAGCTAAAATGTTTTATAACACTTGAGGCAGTCAGTTAATTGTAATTTTTATGTCTGTTCAGCCACAGCTACACTGCAGACATGTGTTTTGCATGTTATTTTTGACTCACAATACCATTACTTCCTGGCCATCTGTGGAGAAAGAGGAAGTTGTCTTATGAGACAAAAACTAATATGCTCTTGTTTATTTTAATAGACAGTGTATGCAGAACACCTAGACCAAGTTATCCCTGTCTACCAGCTGACCATCAGGTTATTTTATTTCAGACCTGTAGTCTGTTTTTAGAGAAAGATAATAGAGATAAGAAGTAAAAGAAAAGTATTGAAACATTTAAAAAACAAACTATCACATGGACTACATTTCAAACATGGATAAATTGACTTGAACATAATTGATGTATAACATGATGCAGCTTCTGGTTAGATTAACCAGTGCATTACTTGTATTATCCTCTGCCATGTCCCACACATACAAAACATTTATTTTTACTGCCTGACATGATAAACACATGATTTCTAGGCCTGAAACAATTGGCTGGTTACTAACTAGCTGCAACTAACGATTATTTTGATTACAAGAATTCTGACGATTGCGTTTCAGTTAAAAAAATCAGTATTGTTTCTCATGATGTCTTGATGAAAAGTGAAAAATGAATCAACATTTTCCAGAGCCAAAGGCGAACCAAAAGTCAAAATATTTAATTAAATATCATATAAAAGCAGTAAATCTTTTGATAAACTGGATTAAGCAGATTTCTGGTACTGTTGTATGATAAATTCTTATAATAATTATCGCATTTGTTTTTGATTAATATTCTATTAATCAATAATGGATTCATTATTTCAACGTTAGATTAAACCAGCGATATATAATTAATTGATGGTCTGATAGCTGAATGTTGTCTCAACCTATAATAACAGCATGGTGTTAAGAGCTGACACAGTGGATTCATTGATTAGTTATTCTACAGAAAAGTATTAGTTCATGTCATTTATCAAGTAAAATGCCAAACATTCTCTGGTTGCAGGTTCTCACATATACAAATGTCATGCTTGTCTGTGTTTTATGTCATAAGCAAAGTGCAGCTATTGCCTCTATCTTGGAACTTTTTTTGTATATCTTATTGACTAAATGATTGATTAATTAAAAAGATAATCAGAACACTAATCCATAATGAAACATAATTATTAGTTGCAACTCTAATAACTTCAATACAACTACCAGCACTGCAGGAACAAAACATAGCCAAACAATATGCACAGATGTTAGTTTTTTAGAGAGATATACAGTAACTGCTGCTGTAACTGCGTCACACTGTCCCTCAACATTCTTTTCTGCTCAGTGGCCCAAAACCACGACCTGCAGGTCATCCAGAAGCCCCGCTTCTATGGTTTGAAAACAGGCAGATATGTGGTCCTTTCCTGTAAGCCCTCACGGCTAGACAATTCAACCAGTGTGCAGTGGTACAAGGCCGGTAAGTACAACGAGGAAAACCCAGAACCTTTAAAGAATGGTGGAAGGATTCACATTAACAAGAATGTGAGCGGAGGCCCCCGTCTCTATGTCCATGATGTGCGCACAGAAGACAGTGGAGTGTACTTCTGCAAGATAAACAATACATGGGGACCCGGGACCGAACTTCAAGTTGCTAGTAAGTGGCTGGAACTCATACAGACACATGATGCATTGTTACTTTGAGTGGGCACTATAATGTTATTTATTGAGGTCGGTGTACCAGTTCACTTTTGAATACACACCACTAACATATATCTTTCCTCTCACAGGATCTATTAATCGTTCCCAGGCACTGTACAGGAGCAAGATGAAGGATGGTCTCATCATCCTCCAGGGCCTGCTGTTGGCTGTGTGTATTGCTGCTATAATGTTACGGAAACGAAAAATGGTGAGGAACAAGATCAAGAAAACCCTTGAACAAATGACTGTACTGCTGTGTTTAGTGCAGGACTTGCATAGGAATTAGATTGAATAGAGCTGAGGATGTGCATACCAATATTCATAATCAAGGAAGAAGTACATCAAATAAAGGTCTTTTTTTCCCATTCTTTTAGAATAGAATAGGCAAAAGATCTGACCAAATGTCGACAACACTGTAGAAATGTTGACAGGTCTCAGCCAGAACATAGACCTACCAGTATTAAGCTGGGCAGCAACTAATGATTGTGTTCAGTAATCTGTCAATTTATCAACATTAACAAGTACCCAGAGCCCAAGGTAATGTCTTCAGGTGGCTTGTTTTGTCTGACCGTCCAAAGATATTCAATTTACTAAAATAAAAACCAATAACTACAATACAAGAACAAACAAGTCAATTACTGTTGGTACATCTTAATTGACTTATAGCTGCAATGATTCTTTTCTTAATCTAATTCACCTCAGTACCACCTGTAACTATTTAACTGTACTTGTCAAGCTAACTACTTGTACCAACTCTGTTATGTTAAGTGCAATAATGCTGACTGTTTTACACACATAAACGTCCCTTTGTTAATGCCAGACACACATTTTCGAGAAAGCTAACATCACATCCCTGCTAACGCTAGGTTAGCGCTAACCTACAACAGCTAGCTTATCCATAAGTGCATTGATAGTAATAAAGAATGAATGTCAGTCGCCGTTACCGACAGGAGCATTGTTTTTACATAACTTGTGATAAGTTACCAGAGCTGTTCATGTTGAAAGATAACACATACCCAATTTATTTGCATAAATGAAGTTCCTAAAGTCCTTTTTTGGCAGCACGTTCCACTAGACTTCCAACACTTCTGTAGCAACAGTTCTGTTAAATGACAAACAACATTGTACCTCGAAGCACTTTTCTGTCCTTCCGTTTGATTTGAAAAAGTTAATCAACTTTGTCACACAAGTTTTATCTTTGTGACTTTGGTGCAAGGGCCCGCTGCTGTCAACATGTGTTGTCACAAGCAGCACAGCTAAGCATGCTAGCCTTGATTAGTGTGTTCCATGATCTGCATTTCCAAGGTTACTTCCAAGTTTTTAGTGTTTATATTTGTTAATTTTTGATGTATTGTGTACACTGCATTCATTTTTTCTTCTCTTTTTCATTTCTTGTTTATTTAAAGCGGTGGGAAAAGAAGGACAGCATATATGAGGAGCCTGAAACTGATCACATCTATGAGGTTTGTTGGGAAAGTCTCTATTTTACGGTAATAATCATGAAAGACATGCCATAAGTGGTCATTTACTGGTTGCATTTGTGAACACCTTTCAAAGTGAACACACACCACAGCTGTGTTTTTACACAACAATATATGTGCAAGAAAAAAACGCACCATCTCCTCGCACCACTGAGCTCAAAACCACAATTTTATCTTGTTCTGTCGGACGTGTTCTTCAAATGAAAGAATGTTGTTTTACCATGACATCTTAACATTGGAAAAGAAAGTTACAGCCAAATAAATGTGGATTTAATGTGCTTAGATGGGATATCTGGTTAATTGTGATCACAGTTTCTGTAAAGGTCATTGTTAAATTCAGAGATGCATTTTTCAGTTCTATAACGGTATAGAGCAACAGTGATATTAATACTAATAACATGAAAGATATTTAAATTCTATTTTGCTGTGACATTTAGCAGCTGCTTACCTTTATATTTGAGTCATCTCTGAATCATTAACTATGCAAATGGAAGATCTTCAGATGAGCCCAAACATGGGCATAAACTGTAACTTTAACTCGGATTCCTGAAAGCCACGTGGGGCTCACACAGACACAAGATAACTGACTAAAACTAACTTATATCCGTCTTTTAGGGCTTGGCGATTGAGACATGTGAAGGAGGTCTGTATGAGGAACTCTCTGTGTACGCCCAGGCTGATGGAGCGGAGGCCCCATGGGAGTGAGACTGAGTTACTCGCCATCTCTACAACTAACAACGTCTTGATTATAAAAGTAAAAATGATACATTGTCTAGAGTCCTTAGTGGGTCTTCTAGCACGTTCGTAAAAACAACATACCTATTCTAAAATGCGTGCTGCATGTGCAAATGTACTGTTGATTTGATGATTTTTTATAACACTGGATTGAATTAATCAGATGTGATTTAAAGTCCACTTAAGTGTAAAATAGCCATTCTAAAATTCATTTTTTAATATACATTATTTTCATTTATGCAAAACATACAAACCAAAACAACCAAAAGAACTGTGAGGTATTACATACAGTACTACACATATTTCTGTATATTAAAAAACATTCATATGTGTGTGTGTGTGTGTGTGTATATATATGTTGACTGTTTCAAGTGAAGAGGACAAGCCGGTAACTATCCTTTCATTTTAGTTACATTTTGATGATGTGGTCATAATATGCTATCATTTAAAATCCACCTTTTATCAAAAGCATCTGCCCGGTACCTTATTTTGTAAATTAATTTCTCCATATGTTGTACTTCATGAATCATACTTTTCCATTGTATTACATCTGAGGGGTTGTTTTCTCCCCTACCCTTTTGTTATTTGCTTCAGTGCTTTGATTCTCAGGATTCTGAATAAATCCTTTTCCTCTTGACTAAGACCAGTTGGCGGTTTCCCTAGTATGACATGCTCTGCTTTTCAGTAATTCTACTATTCAGACTCGACATTGTTGGTGCTTCAAGAGGCTTTTTTGTGTGTTGTGTATGATTTTTATAAGGATTTTTTGATTATTTAAGAACATGCTCGTCACAAATCTTTGTGGGAGAATCCAATTGTGTGATTATATTGAAATATTGGTGTACATTTGGTAAATGTTACAAGAATAAAAACAATAAAAAGAGTTCCATTTGCTGCAGACAGAGTTTATTGGCTTTCATGGATATCCATGGAAAACAATACAAATTGATCAACAACATGTTCATTTATAAAGATACTGGTTGTGTAGCATATCAACCAATCAACTAATAAATACGTAACTTGATGAATAAATAAATACAAAAAAAACTAAATACTGACTTAAATGAATGTATTACTGTAATGAATAAATAAATAGACTTCATGTAATCATGTTAATCAACACATTCTTAATCTGGCATTCATTTATAAAGATACTGGCTGTGTCGAATATCAACCAACCAACTAATAAACATTAATCTTCATAAATAAATAGATATTATGGAATACCTCGACAAACAGACACACACGGCTCACTATCCATCATATTGGAATAGTTCACTACTGTTCGATAGTGGAAATGATCAGATTATTACAGGAATATTATTGCGACATTATTTAAGAGCAAATATAAAATTGCAGACACCCACAATAAACTGTCCTTGAATGAAACCCCCTTCACTGATAATGATTTTGGGCTGTTTTAACATCTATTTCTTGTATTTTGATAGTTTACACTGTGTTGGGATTATACGGTGTGTTTCTGATGCCGTCATCACGTCCCTGCACGCTGTCCA
>JAVQJD010064589.1:0-22014 GCA_036023655.1 Nannoperca australis | reverse complement strand
TGTGTGTGTGTGTGTGTGTGTGTGTGTGTGTGTGTGTGTGTGTGCGTGCAAGCAATAGAGAAACGAGAGGCGGAGGGGGGAATGAAAATATGTTTGTGTGCGGTCCTTTGAGATCTTAGCATCTGTGTCACAGTAATTATTAACAGATTAGCCCTGAGAAAATCACCAGAGATAGAAAACAGATCCACGAAGTTGGATTACAGCGGCCTCTACATCTTTTGATCCTTTGTCTCTCCCTCTTCTCGCCAACATCACTGAACAGCTACACACACAAAACCTCCAAACACACACATGCAACCAAATATTCTCACACACAAACTCTAAAAACAATGTTAGGCCAACAATTGCATATGTACGATTCGTGGAGACACGGAGTACAGGAATGACACAAAGTGTACGTCAGCTCCAATCAAGAAGTATTTGTGTGCGTTTCTCTTTTGTTATGTTTTCCCCAGTGCACTGTTTATCTCCATCACGTCACGGTTGCACAGGCTCATCCAAACTGACTGGAAGTGAGCAGTGCCCTTGGAGTTTAGTGTCTCACACATCTAACACAGGCCTAAAAGCACAAAAGGGACTGCTAATTAAATATGGATGGAGCTAAACTTATGGCTTAGGACATTTTGCCAGCGGTACCAATGAGAGCATGGAATCACTTCTTTCGTTTGTCACTATCTATTTCTCTTATTTAAGATTCTTCTTGTTTACTCTTGGCCACTAAACAAAAAGGTATTTACACAATGGAAACTGAAATTATATTTAGTCGAGTACTGTACTTTAGGACAAATGTGAGGTACTTGTAATTAGTATTGGTTTTATGCTACTTTGTACCTTTACATTTTACAGGGACATGTTGTAATTTTGATAAACTTGTAAAATATAACACATTGTTAAAGATTAAACCTGTAATTCCTAATGTTTTTGGATTGTAAGACACTGAGGTCTTATTATCGAATTATCTTTTTTTAAAGCCAAGATTAGAGAAATAGTTAAAGCACTCCATGTGTGTGGCAGAATTTAGTTTTTGGTGCTACTTATGCATTGATGCATCAGTAGTCTTGCATAGCCAGATCTCCACACTTTTTTTTTGAGCACTGTGTCAGCGCTGGAGAAAGGTCTGGCTGAATGCATTATCTTTTTTATATAGGGGAGGAAAACGCTCCAGTTTGTTTGTATTTCTTTAAGCCAATCACAATCGTCTTGGGCAGCATTAAGCCCAAGATGCAGCAATAGTGCCCTTTAAAGTGTAAACGGTAACAGGCAGATAGCAGAAGGGGAGGAGATTTCCAACAGAAATAGTCGACCCATGGCAGGCTTATACCCACAGCCTACTTTCTGTGAGCCAGACTAATGCATCAGTAACAATCTAGCAAAAGATTATATATGAGTCACAGTGGCAACTTCTCTGCAGAACGAGTACTTTTTCTCTTACTGAATTTTAAATGCAAGACTTTTACTTGCAATTAAGTATTTGTACATACAGTGTATCGGTAAAGCCCATGAGCACTTCTTCCATCACTTGTCTTTATGATTCCTTATTTAGCTGTTCTCTAGGAGCTATATTATGTGTGCAAATGATGTGTAACTCTGAACAGACTCCCCTATGGACCTTACATGTTATGTTATCAAATCCACGTTGGATATTTTATTACCATATAGGCGCTTACACACCACCACTAAGGACCAGTGCCAAGCAGAGCGAGGGTACCCTCTCTGGAGAGCCGCTATAACAAGCAGGCACGTCTAAGCAGATGGCACTCATGATGTGTGGTATGGCCGAGTGCACTTGACTAATGTCAGATCAGCCAGTGGTAAGAGAAGTTTTCAAATTAAACTCGAAGCGGAATAGATGGTTTAATTAAGGCCTCATTTTGGTGATGGAGAGGAACAGCAGAGTCAATATATTGGAAGACATTTGCAGCTTTCAGAAAAAGGTCAAAGAGAAAAAACAAAATCAGTGAATAGTTTCCTTCCTATTCAATAAATGACCAAGCTGCTGCTATCAGAGAGGGAGAGTGAAAGGTGAAATGAAAGGAGGAATATCTGGTTTCAAAAAAAGGAACCATGTGCTAATATCATGCTGTAAGGAGAAATGAGGTGGAAGATTATCTATTATCTAACTTCAAAAAGCTGAGCTGATATGAGATGAAAATGACAAGCAGGGGGACACTTTAGTGAAAAGAGTGAAATGGGATAAAAGAGTCATTTGAATATGGTTGCGTGGTGTCATTGTTATCTTCGCGTTACAGAACCCTCGCAGTCAAGCCAGTTTTCTGTCACATATTTGTGTACTCTGTGAACCCATTTGCTGATGTATAGCAAACACTAACGCAAACGCTCACTATTCCCAGTTGCCTTTATTTTCTTTCACCCTCAGCTTTCTACACTCCATGCGGATCACTTTAAACGACCTACACACATTACCACACAGACACATATTCACACTCACATTGGGCACGGCTCATCCATCAGCACTGAATACACACTTGTGAATCTAACGCTCAATAAAGCAAATATAACCCTCCAGTTCCGGTTATCTGTCTTCAGCAGAAGCCAGAACTATGACAGAATGCAAAGAAGAGGAGAGAAGAGAAGAGAGGAAAGAAAAAGACAGAAGACCGGCCACACTTGATGCATCTCTACATCAATTCCCTACAGTAAGCATAAATTAAATAAGGCCCCATTATCAAAACACCACATATACACACATATACACACATATACAACAACATAACTCCATTGTCATAATTCCATCTAAAGCCACATGCACAATAAACACCTCCATCCTGCTCTTACAGACAATCCAGAGGAGAAACTGCATTAAGCTGAGGCTGAGTCTTGTTATGGGAGAGAGAGAAGGAAATTTCATATTTCTCATGACTCACTGGTTGTCTTCTCTCCTGTTCCCTTTCTTTTTCTGTCTAGCTCTCATCATCTCATTTTCCCTAACATCACTGTGCTTTTCCTCTACAGCAAATATATAATATGGTGCCACTGAGGCCTTATACAATACAACAAGTTCCACTCATACCTTAATGCAAATGTGATGCACTACACTATGTGTAAGCTTCTACTCATTACTCATGAAAGATTGTCTGTGTGTGTGTGTGTGTGTGTGTGTGTGTGAACATACTGTATATATTTATACGTCACCAAGACTCAGAAATAGCAACTGCACTGATCATTTAAGTGTCATATGTCTACGTTCAGAAGGAGCGTGATGTCACACCACTGCCAGAAGCTGTGCTCAGACTGGACGTGAATGTAACTTGTGAGAAGCTGGGGCGATTACATATAAGGTCAAAAGTAGGAAAGTAGCAAATTCAGCCTAGGCAGCGCAAATTGAGGGGCGTTTTTTTAAGCATATGGCAAACATTTACTTTGAGCAAGAATTCACATCCATTTTGTGGCTTTATAACATTGATATATTACAGGAAAGAAGAAAAGGAAATGTTTTGCAATCAATCAGAGGCTTTCAACACACACAGGCAGACACTGACTCACATAACTAGTTAGCTCACAGCTTAAGTCTGTCTAGTCAGTACATTGATTGATGCATAAACATGGACTGCACAGACTTTGTTTTTAAAAAAAGGGGTAAAGCAGTTTTTTTAAAGTTTTAAATCTTAACCTACATTGTTAACATTTGTGTTTACTACTGTAGCTAACAGTCTTCTTCTCTGCCTTTTTTTTGGCACATTACTATGTTTCTTTGGCGCGTTACCACCACCATCTGTTAATCAGTGGAATAGCATGAAACCAACGGCAGAATGTGAATCGCGCCATATGTGTGCTCATGCACGTGTGTCCTTGTGTGCATGCACGATACAAACAAAATGGGGACCCACTTGTACACACTCTACATAGCGCCACTAGTGGTCAAAACCCCCACAGGGTGCCTTTAAGGCAAAAGGTAAGCAACTGCAAGTGTTTGACTAAAAGATCAACTACCAGTAAACAATGGTTTCGTTTAACCATGAAAGTAGATCGTTACAACTGTAACCATAACCACAACCTCTGTCCAACCTCGAAGTCCTAACCGTAGAAGTGGAAGCTCAAATCAGTTGTTTGAGGACGGGCATAAGGATCGCTTTGGAAGGCACACCAAAAAACCTATTTTGTCGCCAAGGATTGAGGACTTGTGGGTGTCGTGTTGTTGAGGTGAAAAGAACCATATGGCAACACTGTGTGTCATGGAGGTAGCACATGTCTGTCTGCAGCCCACCTCGGGCCACCAGTAGGCTTAGTAGTAAGGAGGACTGCAGAACACTGGGAGTCTGGTATTCCACATTGGGAGAAAAAATGGATTAGACATGTGAAATTTGAATTTTGCAAAAAGGGGCTGCAATGCAGTATGTAGATTTCCCTAATATGTTTGCAGTGTTTGTTTAAGCAACAACCCATAAAAGTATCTGGGAAAACACACAGATGTGCGGCTGTGGATCAGGGTGGATTTTGTGGATCATGGGGTTTAGCTATGTTAGTTAGCATACACTCCGTTGTCCCTGCTCCCTCATGAGAGAGGTCAGGCTTGAGTGAAATCAGCCAATGAGACCTTCACTGGCCCCTGTGGCAGTCGACACACACTGCTGCATTTTCTCTGGCTAACCGCTTGACCATTACTGATTTACCTTCTCACTGTGCAGCCATTTATGACTCTGCCTTGTGTTATCATAGCCCCCAGGTGAGGCAATGCTTCCCTGGAAGGAAAAGAGGGAGAGAGGGTATGATAAGGGAGTGATGGAGGGAGAGAGATACAGAGAAAGGAGGAGAGAGAGATGAACAGATAGTGGAGGTGAGGTTTAGGTGTAGAGATACAAAAGATAGAGTCAGATGCACGTGATGGAATTGATATTTTCTTTCCGTTTTTACCCATCTCTGCTTGAATTTCTTTACACAGAATAAATAGCGGATAATCCATGCACGGTATAACTGACTGGCATTTTTTGCTCAGATGTAAGCACACAGCAGGTTACAGTGGTTACATCAATATTCACATATTGGAGAAAATGCATTGTTCAAGATGCCGTGGAGCTGGTTTGAGGAATTAATTGGGTGTTTCTGTGGGAGGCACTGAAGCATAATGGTACTTTATCAGTAAGCATACTGCTGTCTGAGGGATGATGATTTCCATCAAACACTGAACATGGCTGCAGCTGTAACTAATGCTTCTGTATTTAAGTTAATCAGTTCTTATGATGGTTCCCGTACAATAGTGGTCATTTTTCTCATTTTACATTCAGCGTCGTCTTTCCTGAGTGCATCTGATCGTCCTGTAGTTATATTAGTAGAAGAATTTCTCTGCATTCAGTGGAGCATCCAGGTATGAAGGGTGTTTTTGAGAAACAGTAGCAGAAGCTGGGATTTCCATGTAGGGGAGATTTATTGTGCTTTGATTCATATGCTCCACTATGCTAGCTCACATCCAAGATAAGTCAGAGCTCACTTACACAAACTCAAACAAACAAAAGGACCAGAGGAGGAATTGGAGCTCCAACCATTCCATGACTAAGCCCCATGCTCTTTGCGCAGGGATGCACACTTAGATAGGTGACATTTGTTTAGGCATATTCAAACAATGACGGATATACTATCGATCCAACATTTCAAATGGTGAAATCATTGATATGCATGAGAATCTTTACCAAAAGAAAAGAAAAACTGAACAAGACAAGAAAGTCAGAGCCTAGAAAGAAAAAAAAAAGTAAGCTCAATGGATTGAGAATGAAGCCAACAGACACAACGTATATTTGTTTCACTGTGATCTCTCTCTGTAGCATGTGATGATGTATATTTATAGAAAATGTTGGTCACCTCAGTTAACCATAAACATATGGTATCGTTCTTTCTGGGAGCTGACGGCAATGAGAAAAACAGTGAGTTACTGTACATCATGTAGGGAGTGAATGTTTCCATGCATACTATTATAATATATACTATTCACCCTATTTACAGCTGCAGGGAGATATTCATATTCTAAAGACTACTAACCTGTATATGTAATCAGTCTTTTCAGAGACGTTTTGACATTAGGAAAGGGTATATTGCAATATTAAAAAATTTAGATAAGCACCAAATAGACAACTATAAACCGGTACTTCCTCCATTTCCAATAATTCTAGTGAAATTATTAGTAAAACGATTAGATCTTTACATTGATAAATATAAATTATTTAGTGAACACCAGTATGGATTTATGAAAAACAGAAATACTGTATTATGTATGATGTCTGAAGAAATACTACTACTTTATGTGAAATAAAAGTCTTTCACAACTGAGGGCCTCTTTGCTCTGTGCTTATTTGCGGTCTGTCAAATGTCAAGAAACCCAGGCCTTTATTTGTTATTAGGATGACAACCATGATTGAGATGAAACATCGGAGGATAAAGTGTGCAATGTGTAAAAAGATGCTGAAAATCTCTGAATGTACATTTTGACATGACATCCTATTTGCTGTATTACATTGAGCTTTCCTATACAATTTTGACAAGCAATTTGTGTTCTACATCTCACTTTGAAAGCTTGGTCACAATTTGCCGAATGGAAGGCTTTTATTTAGACTGTCAGCATATTCCATACTGTAGCTGAAATTTCACAGATACGTGCAGAAATTTCTGAATTTCTGTGTAGAGTGACAAGAAAATGACATGATGTCCCTTGGATTACCCTTAATTTTTTGGTTCGGTTACAACCCGCCTCAAGTGTTTTAATGCCAATCTATCTTTTTCTTAGTTCGGGAGGATTAAAAGAAGTAGATATATTCCCCACCCATTCCATCATTCCTATCAGCATTCATAACCTCTGTGTCAGATCAGGTAAGGGTTTCTGTTTCGATTAAACTTTGCTCACTCCGGGACGACATTTACGTGAGAGGACAGCTGATATTTTCACACTGTAATTACAGCCATAGGTCAATGAAACACAGACACAGCTGCCACACGCCCCATTCTTGCTGTCCAGCAAATCAGTGCTGACCCAGCCAACAGCGCTGAAGACCACCTTGAACCAGAGCTGATCATATTCAGTGCACGAACAAAAGTAGATCTATATGAAGGTCTCAACACTGTGGGGATAATCCTGACAATTCATTCCATTTTTTTTTCTTCCAGAAGAGCAAATAGTATTGGTTTTGTTGTAAAAATGAATGATGATGAAAAACTGTACTTCATTGTACCTCCAGTTTGTGGCTCTACCATGCACACACGGACAAAGCTATTGCAGGCTCCACACAGTTGAGCAAAAGCAAAAAACACACACTTTCAATGCAAAACTGCAATACTTTTTTGTCTATCCACTCCCTGAAACATACAGATTTTCTTGGATTAGATGTGTTATATGTTTTATTTTAACTCACATAAAAGAGTTACAGGTAAACAAGCAGGACCTGCTCATGAATACATGATTGTTTTTTGGCAACAAAAAGGCTAAATATTGTAGTTTCCACCTCTTCAATCAGCTACAATTCACCTTTACAAAACACAATAAAATTCAATCTGAGTGCACTGTTGTGTCATTGAACTCCTGTCACTATTTTCATTCTCTGCCTACTCGACACGTTACAGTACCTGCCTCTTTAGCAGAAGGCTCACACCGTATTCTTGCTTTTATTATTAACTACAACTAGCAGGAGCTATAGATTGTTCTATCGGTCCATCACAAGCTATACCTCTTATTACCATCATTTGGTAATAATCTCCACCTCAGACTGACTTAATCAAGGGCTTGTTGAATCGTTTTTTACCCATTAATTTGCCTATGTCATTAAAACCTCTCCCCTTTGCTAATTAGCTTTATTGATCTTGAAGTCAAAGTATCAAATTACTAGAAGAGAAATGCAGAAATGGTTGATTTCATGGAGCCAAACAAGGTGCACATTCCCCTGAACTACATGCTTGTTTTTCTTCCATTAACCTTTAAACCAAACCCATATTTGCATGCTATTGTTAAGTTCTGTCACTCGCTTTAACAGTTAGCAAACGTCTGTTTCAAATGCCTAATTGATGTACAATTCAAATCTGAGGATTAGTTACAAATCACCTCTGCTTTAATTAGGCTGTCTTTGTATTTACTGTATGAAGTACGTCAAGTTGTTCAATCACTTGGTATTTTTCATTTCACAGCATTTAAAATCTATTTTTATCATTGGTTTGTTTGTTCCCCCATCCTCCTAATGTAGCTGTGACTCAGCATATCTGCACACCTGCCGCCCACACCAGTCGTATATAATGGAGCGAATAAAAGAGACGTTTGAGAAGGTGAGTAAACATCTCCCTCTGATTACTCTCTGTCTCTCCTTCCGAGGGAGCTCAGATGGGTCTAGCTGTGCTGTAACCCACTACAGCACAGCTTTTCATCAGACGCTGACGGAGGCAGGGAGAAGCCATGTTGGACTGGGTGGGGGTGCATTGGGGGGGGGCTAGGCACTTAACTGACTTCAAAGGGGGAACAAGTATAGACTAACACATTGCCAAACTAGGTGGTAATGTTTGTATGCAAAGCCACCTCGAGACAAGATGTGTGTGCAGGAGCGACTCAACTTGGTGAAAAACTTGTATCAAATCTGGAAACACACAAACATACTAGTAAACACGCTGATGATGCCGTGATGAATTATCAACCTTTACCAAATGCCACCAATGCTAAATTGAGCTCTCATGAAATGGCTTCAGGAATCACAGTTGGGTATTAATGGGGATGTTGATTTTTGCTTTAACAAAAAAGTAAATTAAATAAAAAGTTTATTTTGTCATTGTCTTACTAGATATTCATGAATCATTCTCATCCGTATCTCAACAGGGTTTTTTTTAAAAGTCGTTTTTAAGTTGGCACAATCATGGATTAAAAATTATGATTCTCATATCTAAAGTTCATTTTTTTTTAGAACAGTATATACATTTCTTGTTGCTTTTATACAATATGTTTTATATAAACACAAATCACTTGAAAATATAGATTTAATAAGTGATGAGTTAGCACCTGTGATCAAAATGTATTGCACTGGTTTTCAAAAAAACAAAAACTTGCAGCATGCAGAAGCAAAGATGTGAAATAGACTGTATGTGCTGGTTTGCTGAGAGTGAGGAGTGGACAGGCAGAGACACAGGGAGGACAGAGCCTGCATGCTGTCTGTTAGTCACAGCAGAGACACGTGGAGGGGGCTGTGTCATGCCAAAACACATTTGTGTATTGGAAGCAAATATCAGATGTGAAATAGATGAAACATTGTGGCCAGATGGAAACATTACTCCAACAATTCCTAAGTGACACTGACCCTGTGGTGTTATTAGTGGGACAGTTGTCTTTACTGTTAAATCAGCTTTTTCAGTTTGTACATTACAGTACATCACTGTTACTGTAACATGTTTACTCTGTCAGTGTGCACCTTTTACTATTCAGAGATGTAGACTGTGAATGTAAACATTACAAAACTACACAAACAGTAGTTTTAAAGGATACAATCCAGTAAGCTGGTTAGTCAGAGGATATCTGACTTCACTATTGCATTGCTGATTGTAAGCCCACAAATAAATAGACAAACTGTTAGTGGACACAGTTCCTTAAATAATGATATTTGATGAACAAGTTGAGGAATTGATTTACTTCTGACACAGGAATTAAAGGTTGTGCTGCACACTGAAAACTGAAGTGGGGATTGCGCTTCACGGTTTTAGAAAATGTGGGTTAGCAATTGAGGAAAAACAGTAAAATTCTAACGAGGAAATGAGAGCTCAGTGACTTAATGATACTGGTGCTAATGAGCAATGTGTTATGATAAATGCTCTGGATGCCCTGCCTTTCACCTTGTGCATAGACAGTTAGGATTATCAGCACACATGCAGCCCATACGTGCATATAATCAATGGACCGGTGCACATATGTTAGTCACCATAATTCATATTTCTTTCTAAACACAAGCCATTTTGTAGACGTCTGCAGAGCACAACAAGATTGGAGCTGGCGATGTTTGTTGGAATGAGGGTGGGGCATAAAGGTGCAGGTTTGTAATTAGTACGCCTTTGGGTGTAATAAGTGGACATCAATGAACAACCTACAGTTCTCTTATAGAAACACAACCTTTAAAGATTGCAAAATTCATTAACAGGCGTTGTGTCTTACGTGTGTGTGTGTGTGTGTGTGTGTGTGTGTGTGTGTTAGAGTGAGTGAGTCAGAGAGAGAAAGAGAATCAAATAACATTACTATAATCATATATGCAGTAAAAGTTACTGTAAGTTTGTTAAATGCTATCTGCACGTCAGCATCCCCGTTCCTGATTCCTCTTCCAAGTATCTGCTGGATGTGATCAATCCAAACCCCGCACAGCAGCAGGGAATCTGTATAGACAGTCTTCTAGCCAACCCTCTGTATAATTGGCAGGTTAGAAGTCCATCCTGCCAGAGAGCCACACAAGTGACAAGATTTGAACTCCAAATATACAAAATCTCTCAATTTGGTGAATGGAAACAGTGTGAAAGGCAAGAAATCGTCTTTCCTCTGCAAGAAAACATTTCTCCTGGTTAGACTGGCTTATTACTCTCAGGGCGGAATTCCCTGCGGTACAGTGTATGTCATATCCCATTCACTTTCTGTTACGGTCTCATGCGTAAGAAACACAGGGGCGTTGAGAAGGATGACAATTCCATTTTGGGCAAGTAATTTATCAGCGTGGAGGAGCCAGAGATTTGAGGTGTAATGATCTGATTCAACAGCCATCTTGAGAAAGGTCAGAACTGAGATAAATGTCACCTGCGGTGAATCCAGGGGAGTTGCCAAGACTTCAGAAATAAACACAAGACAGGTATTGACTTACGGCTTGTTCAAAAGGGCCTCCCCCCCGGCTGCTTCAGACCCGCTGGCCATTGACAGAAAATAATGAAGACATTTAGAAGGCTGACTAGTATTTCTTTGGCTGAGATAAGTGCATAATACCTGATAAAAATATCACTAAACTGGCCATAAAAGAAATCAAAAGAGATAGGTTACATAAAATAATGTCTGAGAATGCCAGTTACAGGTACCTTCAGTATAAATAGTGTATCACATGATTTCCCTATGGACTATATCAACCTCAAAAGTATTGCATGTTAAAGCACTGCATTAGAAGCACAGTGATTGATCTTAGGCCCCCACCCACACTGACAGTGGATGATGCAGTACCTAAAGGCTTGACTCTCTGCCAGGCAGAAGGAGGAGGCTCAACAGAAGTTGGTCGAAGGAAGAGAAGCAAAGTACGAAAGAAAAGAGGAGGAGGGGAAGGTGGGTGGGTTGGTAGGTAGGTAGAGTGATTTTTGACTGGTTGGTGCTTTGATGTAACTTGCTAATGGATTTAATGCATGTCTGCTTGGTGCTGGATGCTGTTAACGCATGACTCATTCTTTCCCCACTTAGTTCAAATAGTTTGGTGGTAAAAATTAGAAATGAATATGGATTCGATTGATGGATCATTCTTCCACTGGAGTTGCTAATAACGTTTATGCTGGAGTACCTATTAAGTAATGCACTGTTTGTGTCTGTTCCAGCATTATTTCTCTCTGGTTGGTATTTTATTTAGACAAACGTGCACAAGAGTAATGCAACAGCAATAGGAATAAGCAATACAATATAAAACAATAAAAATAGAACATAACAATATGCAACAAAACACTGCAGAGCCACATGGTTGATGACAGAAAGAATATCTGCAGGATCATAGCCTTAAAATTATAATATTCAATAACGGCTCAAAACACTTCAATATAAACATTACTATTGAACAGCAAATAGATAAAAGCAATGTAGACAATAGCTAGAAGACAATGAACATTTTATCACCATCATGATCACATCATGGCCATGACCATCATCATCACCATCATCATCAGCATTATCCCCTCTCTGACATTTGGGACATGGTATAAAACAAGCTACAATCTCGTGTGTGTGTGTGTGTGTGTGTGTGTGTGTGTGTTAGTGAGAGAGAAAGTGTGTTTGCCTATAACAGCCATGCCAGTGTTTTTTTAAATCCCATTTTTGCACCGTTCTTCAGATCAGCATGACAACTGCTTGTAACTTTCGTGCGGGGAAAAAATGAATTGTCATTCAAGTCATTTAACTATTAAGTGAGTCACCTATGTAACATGAACACAAGCCCTTAGATAGAAAAACAAAAACGCAAAGATGTTATGGATCTATTTCTCTGACTGATGTTGTTTCCACTAACAACAGATACAAACCAGATGCTAAAACACCAGACATAAAGACATGTTATACTTGAATAATGTGTTGATTAAAAATGGGAATTTTACTTGCACACCCACACAAGTGTTTTCACTTATGTTGGTGATTGATTGACATTTCTCTTACTCTACTGTCAGCTTTGTCGCAGCTGTCAGTGCAGAACAAATTACACCTTTATCATTATTATTAATGCATAGAGTTTAGTGACCATTCATAATTTCTGTCATACTGTTGCTCCACCTACCTTCAACGTGAGCAGAGGTTTAATCAGCCACAATAACTAAAAACACCTGTGTGTGTGTGTGTGTGTGTTCAGACACTTTGATGTCACTGATGTTTAAACTTTAGAAATGCATGTAACCAACTACCTGGCATTTTTCACAGCAGACACGTTGACTACTGGTGTCAGGAAAAGCATGGGTGTCTAAAAGCATTAAAAAAGGAATAGTTTGACAATTTGTGCCACGGGCAGCCAGCTCTTCTGATCTCGGCTGCATTCAACTACGTCAGAGCAGATTTATAGTCAACACGGAGGAGCCGAGGGAGAAACGGGGGAAGGGGACTGCAGCGTTTTTTAATTTCTGAAGAGCAAACAGCCTGCCTTATCATGGTGTCAGGGGAGAGCCAATTGGTGATTCACAGACGCAAGCTTTAGAGCGGTCAGACCCTTATTTAGGAACACACACACACACAAGTGAAAGGCTGGCATGCAAACAAACGCTTATAACACACAATCACTTATTATTGTATCTGTTCAGCACCACACCATATGCACACGGGGCCCGATGCGTATACATATACGGTCTTCATCATAATCCCACACTCTTATTCATGGCCTGCCTGTTAAGTATTACATTCGTTTCCTGTTATATTTGAGCATGTGTAAATGAGATGCATCATCTTTACTGTCAGCATGTATAACAACTCAAACATATTTACATAAATACAATGATAAAATCCCTGTAGTCTCTGCTGTTACACAGCATTAAGAGGTCACGCACTCAGATTCAGCTACAGACTGATATTAGCTAGCTGTGTAGAGATGGTAGATGGTCTCTTTTCACTGGCTCATGTTCTCGATAAGGTAAACATGCAATTAGCAGCCCCTATTGGCTGATAAGGTCCGTGCAAACAGTAAATACATTATTTGTGCAAGGGGATGATGGATAATGTACAAACATATATTTATGCATAATGTATATGTGTGTGAAAGAGAACAAGCAAATTACAACCCCTCCCTCTAGTTTCACTGTTTGTAATTACTGTGTGAAAGTCCGAGAAAAGAATCCCCTCGAGTAACTTTTTCAGACCAAATGGTGCCAAACAACTCCCACTGTCTAACTTGCAACCCTTTGTAGCTCTCACTCTCAGATCACTCTCAGAGAAGAACAGACAGAAAGAGAGACACATGAGCAGAGTGCAGAGTGAGAAGAAGTGCTTTTGGAGGATTATGGAAGAGATGGTGGAAGAGCAACTGGGCTAAGGAGAGCACAGGTGATACACTGGCTAGTGGCTTTGACATTTATTGCCCCATAGCTGTTCTCCCTAATCACAACTTATGTGGTATTCCCACAGTACCTTGTCCAGAGGTTACCGTGCCTTGATGGTAACCTCTGGACACCTGAATTACATGCCTACTTCCTTGTAGATGAATATAACTCAACGTGTGAAATAAAATAAAAAAGAAGAGAATTGTTATTCCAGACTACAACCTGACTCATCGGGGGCCATGTTCACAAAAGGATCTTATCTTACAACTAAGGAGCCCTCCTGAATGGCACCAAAAGTTCCTAGATAAAGGTTTCCTCTTAAGAGCTTTTCCCAGATGGCTGAGATGTTCCACACTGAATTCTGATTAACTCACCCATCATCAAAATATTATTTTTAAAGTCCATTATAGCTATGAGATGCTATGAGGCACATTGCAGCCAGGAGCTGAGTGTGAGCAGACTTAGGGGCTAGTTTTAGCACTGAAAGGCTTAAAGTTAAGTATAGGACAGACATGCCCTTTATTTTTAGTTTCTCTTAAATCCTCAATTTAGGAGCTACTTTTAGCTTTAAGATGTTATCCCCTATATCCAGTTATCCAGGTATGTGTTGACTGTCCAGCAGCAGCCCATTGCTGCCAAACCACTAGAGGCTATGGAGGCTCTACGGGAGTGCAAGCACTACTCCATGGGACAGTGAACTATGCCAGTTTGTGTCTCGCAAGTAGATTTACCATGACATTTGTCAATGAAAATGGTTAACCTTTATCTGTAAAACTAACCCTAGATGCCCACATCTTCTCAACAGGAAGAAGTGAGCTACTGGGGATATGGTAGAGACAGCTGAACAGCAGAATTAACACTGGAAAGACCACCTACCAGGGAGAGGAATGAAGACAAGCTGCAGAAAAACCGCATGACCTCGGCTGTGGGCTAAACAGTGAGGAGGAATCGGTACATAGCAAATGAGTGAAACTTTTTTTCTGGCAGGACCCTCAGATCACCTCCCTCTTTTACCACCTACCATCCGCCCACCACATAAAACTCGCCTGAGTGCCCATCACACCAGGGATCAAAGCTGCAGCCCTGCCTTCCTCTCAACTTGAAACATGATGAGAATTATGTTCCTTGATCTCTCCACTGTTCACTCCACGATCATACCCTCAACCCTGCATTTATTACATTTATTTATTAGGCACTACAGGTTTCTCTTCTGTAATGATAAATGGCAATATAATAAGTAAAAATACCAATACAACCATGCACAAACACTCCATTAAAGTCCTGCTTAAGTAAAAGTGTATTATCAGCTAAATGTACTTTAAGTACTTGTTCTGCAGACAAATGGCCCCTATGGCTGATTACTATATATTGCATGATTAAATTGTTAATACTAAAATCCAAAAGCATAAGCAACATTTTACTTTTGTCGCTGGTTGAGGTGAAGCTAGTTTTAAATGCTTTATAGAGTTAAGTAGTGTTCCCAACCTAGGGGTGTGAGATGATTGGTGTTTCTGTTAAATACATGTAGTACAATACTAATGTACAATTACCCCAAAACAGTGTGCAAGTACACTACTTGAGTAAAAGGTATTTTATTCACCATGAACTCAGATTCTTTTTTAACCTCAGTTTAATTAAACAATGGATCACCCAGTTTCATTACATGAATGTTATCATAATCTGCCATTACCATGTCATTTTGTAACTTGCACCCAGTACCCATTCCTTTTAAAGTTATTCACGTGTTTCTAGTTAACATACATGGTGTCAAGCTTATGAGGCGGGTCAGGCAGACAACTTGAGTCTAATGCTACAAGTAAATATGCTCTACCCACTGTAACATACAGTATATCTAGCAAACCCTTTGCAATAGGGCAGTGTATTTAAACCCTCTGTGCTCTGCTCATTCTTTAGCTCTGCCAGGCCTGCTGCTGCACAGCTCATCTGAAAGTGCTGCTGGAGATGCTGCATAAAAGAGTTTCATAAGCTCCGACATCCACGCCAGCAATCGACCCGTATCCTCTCCAAGTTTGCCTGGGGGGGAATTATTATCATCTCTCCCCATTCTCTGCAGAGGTCGATGAATGGTTACGGGGTGGGGGTGACGAGGTCAAAGCCTAGATGTCAAATATCAACTCTGTACTAGGGATGCAACTAATTATGATGAACAGAGGATCTAAGGATAGAGGGTGTCATATAGTGTTCATAAAAAGCCCCTTAAGGCACATTCGTGGAATTGGGCTATATAAATAAAACTGACTTGACATGATTAATCTATCCATTGTTTTTTCATTAACTGGATTATTGGTTTGCCTATAAAATGTCAAGAAATAGTGAACATTTCGTATCACTTTATTATTTATTATACATTTTACACAGCTGACCAGAGTCCAAAAGCCAAAAGTATTTGATTTGCAATGATATAAAACAGAGAGGCCAAATGTTCCACAGATGTCAGGAGGGTTTCACAGTATTTGCCTTGCCTCACGTTACAGTCTGATAGCCAAATATGTGAACAACCTGATATGTTAACAGGATGTTTGAATAAGTAATTATAACACAATACTTAAATACTTGTCTGGGGCTCACAGAACTTGCAGAAACATGGTGTCCGCAGATTTTTCTTTAACATGAGAGCATAAACCAGGGAGCTCTGTCACTCGGCCACTCCACAGCCTTCAGTGAGCCACTTTGTTGAAGAGACTGGAAAGAATGAGTTGACAGTAGCAACATCACCTTCCCTACCTGAGGCCACTGATGTGGGAGAAGGGCGAAGAGTAATTAGTGAGGCTGATCCTGTGATTGCTCCAAGGAGAAGATATAGATGACCCCTTTCAACAAGTCATATTTAATTGATTTTACAAGCGTCTGGCCCCCAGGGAAAATAAGACAGAGCAGCCTTATCATGCAGGATGCGACCTGGTAATTTTTCCTGTTTTACTGGGCAATCATCACCTCATCCTTCGAGGTGAACTCATCCGAAAGCACACACACATACACAAACATATGAACATGAGCAATGAGTCATACACTGTCAAATTCCTTCACATCCATCTTAAAAACAAAAGGAAATCTTTGGCGTCATGTTTCTGTAAAGCTTTCATAAAAGTCTGTGCCATAACAATAGCTTGATTCTTTCATGACACGGCGTCTAAGAAAAATGAGTGAAGTGAACAACATGGTTGTGTTGACAGCCCTGTACGATTCATAAATAAGAGAGTAAAAATTGATGTTTTTGCTTACGCTCTTTGAATTTGTTCTGTGCCTATTGTTTTCAATTTTGATGTCTGACACCCACTGTGGTGTTTATTGAATAACTTTCCGTCTGTCGCCTCCAAGCTCTTCATTCAAGAGCATCTGTAAAAAGTATTATTCCTCTCAAAATGAATACCTTAGTTAATGGTGACAAAATAATACTGGCAAAACACTATTTTGTGTACTTAGAATAAAAGCAAAGATGCATATTGCAATAACAGAGGTTGCATGCTGTCCCCCTATGGTGAACATAGAGCAACACTAGAGGAAATAAAGCAAGCAGTGGGTGGGAGATTTTCAGCGTTGTCTGCTTAAATGTGTAAATAAATAGTGGTGTTGTGCTTCCCAGAGTCCCTGTGTGTCTCACCATGCCCTTGAAGAACTCCTGTAGGACCAAGAGGACTGCCAGAGACAGGTCTAATCAGCCTGTGACAAATCAGCCTCTTCTACAGCTTGTTTTTCATTTGGATAATGCTAGCCTGCTCTCTTAAGTGATAAAACAACCTCTGTGAAGTGGTCTTTACATAGCCAGATTAAATGTGATCACCTTGCCAACATACCCTGGGAGATTGCCATGATTAACAGGCAAAAGAGAATAATGATAATCATATGCAGGATAATAGCCCATACCAAATGGCTGCATTATCTGTACATAAATCACAGCCCACTTCCCACCCGAAAAAGGACACGGTTTTAACCTTTGGCTGGATTTACGCAAGAAAATTCTGATTTTTTAACCCCTTTGCAACCTAGATCTGATTATCTGACCACCAATTTAAAATATAAAAAACCACTTACAATAAATCTGGATCACAAAATTGTTAAAAATGTGGTTTGTTTCATCTGGTTTTCTGCACAAATGCATTATTTATATTGTGTATGTGTGTGTGATGAAGTCAAAGTCAGCTAAAAGGCTGCAAACTGGAACACACACACAGCAAGGCTGAGACATCATGAATGTTACAATGAGGTTAATAAGCCTGAGCAAATATTAGCTCGGCTTCAAACAACACAATAATGACTGTAAGAGGGACTGAGTTGAAGGGTGAAATGTTGTAAAACACTTTATGTAAAAGCATGCGTATTTAAGGTTAATGCAGGTGTATGTGTGATTGTCTGTATACAGAAGCTGGGAGTGGTAAAGCGAACAGACTTGGACATAAACCATGCAATTCTTGGTGTATATTTCACTTAATGAAGGCCTAATCACATCAGAAAAGCTCATGGCACAACACCAGTACTTTATTCCCCCTCATAAGCAGAGAGGGTTTTAGGTATTTACACAGGCTGTATATCCGCACCAGACCAAACTGGCAGCATCGCAAGAATCAGAGGCAGTTCATGCACAAAGTAAAACAATGAAATGAATTAGCATCAACTCAATTTGTTATCTAAGTGACGAGAAGTGCTAGCATTCAGGTAAGACCTCTTATAGGCTTCAGCATTACCCACAACCCTAAGAGAAATTGACCCCAGAACTAATCCATATGAGTAGGGAGGTACATGATGAGAAAAATTTGCAGAAACAGAGCACATTATTAGACAGAAACAAAACAGACTCACAAAGAGAGAGAGAGAGACAAAAAACTAATGAGAAAACAAGTGGAACTGGATCTTAACATTTAGTCTATAATGAGACTGCCTCTTGAGGCTAAACATGGGCAGAAATAAACAACCTTCAACAACAAGAAAAGTGTAGCACCACTCTGTCTTTTCTTGGCAGGGTCAACAGTGTTCAGCAATGAAGGAGGACTGCAAATCGGTTGGAGCCTCAGAAGGCTGCTTTTACTAACTGTGTGCTGTACATGTGAAAAACAAAAAAGGTGTTGGCAGGCAACTAATCCACTTTTCTACTGATGATTTTATTTTGCACAATTACCATGTGTCAAGGAAAGGTCACGTGCATCAGGTTATAGCTTGTTGTCTATAATAAAAGCATGTGAACAAAATACCCAAGACGCTGTATCTCCACTGACTGAATGTGATGATTGGATCACAGGTGAGTTGGATGCTAAGCTGCTTCACAGTGCAATAATGTGGGTGTTGCCAAGTGACAAATACCATGTTTCAAAGTACATCCACAGTGTTGTGCCGAGAACAAGTATACAGGAAGGAATATAGACATAAAACAACAAAGCTAAGGTAACACCTATTATGTGCAAGTGAGCAGTACATTATCAAGCTAAGGTGGTATTCACTTACACAAGAAATTGGGTAGCTAAATACACTCAGTTGCCAGTTTATTAGTCCCACCTTGCTAAAACTAACAAAGTCTAATTGAACAGTGCTTAAATAAATCCTACTTTCATGAAGGTTATGATAGAAGCAAACCAAGGAAGTCAATAATGATGGTGATTAAAAAGGGGAACCATGACCAGTAAGTTCCAGGGAGAAATTATACCACCAATTGAGAAAAACTCAATAAAATCTATCATCAGTGGTCGAAGAGTTCAAGGTGGCAAAATGCAGGACGGTGATGATGTACAGAAACTCCAACGATGAAATCATTAGAGGAGATCCGGATGCATGTGGGCTGCAGACACATCGGTGGCCCAGACAGAAAGGACATCATCGGGAACCTGTGCACAGGGAGGCAAGGACTCGGAACCACTCAGCAATAAGGGAAAGCAGATCCAAAACAGAGGGGAGACATGATCCAAGCCGAGGTCTGCGACCTGGAAGAGGACTGTGGAACTAGGGTCACGAGGAGCCTGGACAAAGTGGGACCTGCCAAAGTGAACGATCACGTGATCTGAACTCTGGAGACTGGAGCTCTTCCGCATTTAACCTTCCATACAAATACAGTCTGAGAGTGAGACCAGCATGAACACAAAGCTTTGTTTTGCTGCATTAAAACAAACATATTCAGCTGTTTTGTAATGTACAACAATGTCTGGTATATTTACTGTAAATTCATGTTCATGGAAGGCTATCACCTCGTCCTCAAATACGTTATAGGTAGTAAAAAGGGAACTTCAAAGCTCTTTATTAATTGTGCGGCCTGAACTCTGGACTCAAGTGATTTTCTGCTGAGTGGATGGAAAGACATCCGTTCCTTTGATCATTACAGCTTTTAGGCAAGGGAGGTGAGGTCATTTAGAAGCTGGATACCCTACGGGGAACTAAACGAGGGAATCATCAATTCAGACAGCATGGTCAAATCCTGTTGCTCAAACACTGCTGATCAGACCTAATCACAGGATCGTTACACTGCGAGCCTGTGATGAGTCCAGGAATGAGCCCAGCATTAACACCACACCCTGATGAGCAGAACTTTATTCCCTATAGGCACCAACTACAGTTTCCATTGGCCTTCTGCGTACAGAGACCTACAGCTTAACCTATTCTGTCTACAAAGAGCAAATGCACACATCATTAGAGAGTCAGCGGTAGCCCCAAGGTTCAACAAGTGAGTTCATAAGATGAAATCCTCCGGCAGAGAAAGTAGATGAAAGTGTAACTCTCAGATTTTTAGCACTAAGGTCTGGTAAGGGAACATTCTGTAAGCCAGAAATCTCAAGCAACTGTTGGGTCATCATTATCTTCTGGATTATCAGACCCCCAAAGAAATACAGTATGAGCTAACTTTATGCAATGGTATAAATAAAAGACATACGTTTATTTATTTTTGTGTCAAAAACAGCAGGAATTAATGTACCTAATTGCAACACTTAAGTAGGAGTTTGTGGGGAAAAGAGCACATGTTCAGCAAACTGTCTGTGACTGTGATGAATCATTACCACAATATTAACGAAGACGTCCAATATCGATATGTGACACTGTTCTCCCGAGACAAAATAGCAGCATGTTCAAGGTGACATCACCATAAATCCTCAAAAATCCAGAATTTGTCAGGCACTATTGAAAATGAGAGCATCAAGGCCAAATGCTTTCATAGTTTCTGTTCAATTGTGATACAGTGTTTGACCTATACATATGATTGTGTGACCCTGCTTTTATAGGCAACATTGAGTCCCAACTCCTTTAGCTAGAAAACACGTCTGACCTTATTACTATGGAAGTACTGATAAGCCTCAGAGCTTTCCAGATTGTTCACCGCTTCACAGTTGAAAGTAACAGAATCGATAAAGTAGCTAAATGTGCTACTGGACATTATCAAAGGGCTATGAATAACGTGGATAGCTTACTATGAATCATGCATTTATAAAAACAGAACTTTGAAATATACATATCAGATCATCTGTATCCTCATGATAGGATTCCACTGAAACGCAATGAATAGTTAAAATTATTATTGCAGAGCCCTAATAGAGATTAATGTGCTCCAAAACTGAAAAACAAAAGCACCACAATATAGAAGCTTATGTATAATTGTGGCTTATATCCAAAGCAAACATTGCACATTCCACATTATTTATTGAGCTATATTGCTCCCAGCACCACATTTATTGAGGTCATTTTATATTTAAGAACCTAATAACACCCCTCTAAAATTCGAGTTGAGTGGGTAAGTAATAATCAACCTTAATCAACCCTAATCAATAATCAACGCTGCCCAGCTTGTCCAGGGTCAGGAAGCATCGCAGGAAACACACAACCCTGGAACTGTAGTTTCCTTCTTCCTATTTCAAGCCCAATATTGATCTAAACCAAAACCAGGGCCAGGTGTAATCCATTTCTGCTGAGAGCAGCAGCTACAAAGTTTATAAAGCCTTTTCCTTTTCAGCATCACATCAGTAGGATCAACTCTATTCATACTGCACGTACAGTCAGAAATGCTGCAAAAGGGTGACATTAAGAAGCAATAAAAGAAGCTGAGATAGGCTGTGTTGGATTAGAAAGGGTAAGAAGAGCCATGATAAGGGTTCGTTTAAAGTGATCGCAAAAGCTAAAACGGCATTGACAGCACTAAAAATTGAGGATTGAAAGGCATTACAGGACTACTGAGATTATTGATGACACATTCCAAAGAGCCTTTCCTATTGAGACCTTGCGCTCCGATAGAGGAACACGTAATCAGAGATTTACACCGTTTATGGCAAAATCCTAAAAGCTGTGCGCCTGCTCCTCACTGGGGGGGGGGGGGGGGGGGGG
>JAVQJD010064557.1:0-27147 GCA_036023655.1 Nannoperca australis | reverse complement strand
TAAGGAGAGAAAGCTGGCACATACACACGCACATGCACACACATTCCTATACAAACACGAGTCATACCTTTAGAAGAGGAAGACGTGTAGAGCTGACATGAAGTGTTGCCATTTGAAATATAAAAAAAAGAGGGGGGGGGCAGCGGGAGAGAAGGAGGGGTGGAAAAAAATCTGCAGCACTCTCCTCTCCATCATGTGCATTCTGAGGGAGAGAGCTGGGAGGATGCCCTAGTCGTTGGAGGAGGCAGAAAGTGTACCAAGCGTCCTCCCACCCTACCTTTTTCTTATTCCATCGACACACACGCAGCCCCAGAGCTGTATCCTGCTCCTAAAATGTGCTTTTATTATTCAGTGGAACTTTATACAGCAGCTTAGAAGAGGGAGTTTACTGAATGTTTGAGAACAGAATTGTGATAGAGGCATTTAAAAAAAAATATATATAAAAGAGGTGGCTGTGCCTCTGCGGTAGAAGACAGCTGTACTTTTAATAGTCCCTTGCGATCCTTGCTAATTTGATTACCATTGTCAGGGACTGGAGACGGAGGATATTGCAATATCTTTTTGTTATTCTTGGCGTTTAGATTTATTTTGCACTTCAATTTGCAGCTTATGCATTCTTGATTGCATTGCAAGGGTCACCTTTTAACCAGGAAAAGATCAAGTAGAGATACTGCTGCAGTTTTGGAGGGCAGAGAGCACAGGAAGAACACAGTGGCAGCAAATTAGGGACAAGGGGTCAACCAGCCTGTGGCTTCCTACATCACAGCATGGAGGGTTAAGCTAAACGGTTAGCACTTTGTGCAAAGCCAGGCATTTGAAACATGCCTCGGCCCCTGTTGCCGGGCTGCTCGTGTGTCTTGTCTCACCACCTCCCTGACCATATTTAGTCAAGCAGTGCAAAAAATAGTTCCAGCTCCGCTCCACTCCACTCTGCTCCTCTCCTTGCCCCCCCTCTCCTCCCCTTCCGTATCCCCCCCCTCAGCAACTGTTGGCTGCAGGCTCCGGGAAGCCTCTCCTACGGCTCCCTGCCTATCGATTCCACCGGCCTGGAAGGAGAAGGGAGCGTCAGACCAGCTAGCCCCTGCTACCATTTGCGGCTCTATTTTTAGTAGCTCCAAATAAAGTGGTCTCTCGTGCTTCCACTTGTATATTCTTGATCCCCCCCCCCCATTCCCTTGCTTTACATCCTTCACCACCAACTCCACCGCCTCCTCTGACACCACCCCCTCACTCTCTGTGTCCTTTTAACCCCCCCACAGTCTCTATCATTCTTTTTAAATAGAGCTGGAACACGCTGCTTATGGTAGAGCTTCCGTCTGCTCACCTCTATACTTAGAATAACCGCATATTTGAGAAATGGAAGAGGGTAAGGGTGAATATGTAGTGCAGAGAAGCGTGGAGGGTGTTAGACAGCAGCATATTATTGTGTTTTCGCATTTATTTATTTATTTAGACTACTTTTGGCAATGCAAGAAGACAAGTGGCAGCCTCAACTCAAATGCACAGAAAAGTTTGTGCTGCTTTCTCTCCTTTTTGAGCTCTTAGTCATTTTCAAGTGTCTTTTTCAAGCTTTCCCGAGGCGCAGCCACTGAAGAATCTGTTTAATTAGTTGGTCTCATCACGGGGCACATCTATACTGTACGGAAGCAATGTCCTCTGTGCCCTCCTCTCTTTTTCCACTCTCTCTTCTTATACCTCAACGACAGCGCACAAGCCCTCTTGCTTTACCCCACCTGCGTTTTAGCTGCAGAATGCCCCAGGATGTGTAAGCCAATATTTCTGCACACCAGTATGCTCCTTAACGTGATCACATGGAAACCAGGCTGTGGCATTTCAGTTGTAATGAATGCGATTGTGAAAACTCACAAACACCCTCAGTACAGCCGGAACATTTGTCAAAGTGTATTTTCATGAGCCTCTGGTCCTTCATTTGATAAGCCTTTTAACAAGCTCCCAGTCATTCTGCCCTCACTCTCCGTTATATCTCAGACCCCTTTCATGGAGAAGATAATTCTGCATAGATTTAAGTGTGCAATTTAATTAATGTATTGTCACTGCAATTTATAGCTTTTCGATTACATTAACTTTACGGCTGTTACAAGAATTGACCGTTTGCGAGGTAAAATGGATTCCAAGCTAATGTGTCTGCGCAAAACTTGACCTTACATGGCCAATCAAAGTGCAGAATTGCAGCTACATAAATGGCAACTGTGACTGGCCACCTGTTACCGCCCTGCAGTCTCTACATTTGCACACCACTTAAAAGTCGACCAGCAGTAACATTCCAGCCGGCCTTAATTCCGTCATAGTGGGACTTTTCATGTACTGTTTCCACAAAGTCCATGCGTCCATGCGCATTACTGTGCATTTGAACTTGATGGTGTTCTCTGATCAGCTGATTTAAGGTTTTTGTGGCACCACTGACAATGCCCTTGTGTGTTTTGTGTATCCCTCAGTGGGTCTCCACCCAGCCTGTTCTAGCCACCCAACCCACCAGTTTAATCTCAATTACATGCCGACATCCCATCTGCCCCTGAAACTCAGCAGCACGGCTTGCATCTTCCCTCCATGATGAATAGCGCAGGGCTGAATGTTTAGCTGAGCAGTTAATCGATCAATAAGAAAAGGGCCGACTAATGGATGTGCTTTCTTTCACTGGATGAAGGGGTGGGATGGATTCTCCCCACGAGTGCTGCTTAAGACATATCTCCATTCAAATTAGAAAAAATAATTAAAACGGATTGGTGTGACATCAACCATTTGCATGATTTACTGATGCTTTATATTGTACACAAGGTGCATTGTGGGTGGGAAAAAATGTGACGTTAATTAGCTGAATACAAGTGTCTTGTAGAAACTTTAATATTTTAAGCTATTCATTTCCTGTTATTTAAGTTTTGTGAATGGATGTCTTTGAAACCTGTAACCATAAGTCAATTAATCAATTATTTGATTGACAGAAAATGAACAAGCAACTATTTAACTTTGTCATTTTTTCATTAAAGATCCAAACATTAGCTGGTTTCATGCTTCTCAAAGCATTATATTTTTATATATTTCACTGTTGGTCAGACAAATCTTGACATTTCAAGATGTCAACTTGGGCTCTGGGAAATTATACAGGACATTTTTATTTTTTATTTTTTTTAACAATTTTTTTACATTTTATAGACAAAATGCATGGGCAGATAAATTGGTAATGAAAATAATCATTAGTTGCAGCTCTGATTTCATTTGTATTTTTTTCATTGATCTACAGAAAAGCGACAAACCAAATAAATCTCTACAAACTGGTGAAGCCAGTTGTTTTCAGACGTTTTATAAAATGTTGAGTGGAGTTCACCAATTTTTATGTGTGACAAATGATGGTTAAACACAAGTCTATCGGCAAGGCCCACCGCTTATTAGTGAATCAGTGAATGTCGTATTTGGTACAAGTCAAATGCTGCACTCTGGCAGAAACACACTGTTCCTACCATGAAAGCGTGGCGGTGGCAGCATCATGCTGTGAGGAGGATTCTCTGCTTCAGCACCTGGAAGGCTTGGGATCAACAATCTGTGGCATGACTTTAAAAATGGCTCCTTTCTCATGGATCTCATGCAAAATAACAGAGCTTGGGCAGTTTAGCAAAGAAGAATGTGGTTAAAATGGGGGTATCCACACAGACCTATTGACATAGAGTCAAGGCTGTAATTGCTGCCAGAGGTGCCTCTACTAAATATTGACTTGAGGGGGTAAGTACAATCAGTTTTTTTTTTAATTTATACTTAATTAAGATAAAGTTGTGACCCTGATTGCTTTTACTGTGATTTAGAGTTATAAAACTATAAAACATGGATAGGTTCAGGGGTAGTGTGTATGTCTTTTTAATACACATTATTTTTGGATCATTCATATTATGGGCAGTCCTGATGAGAGCTCCTCCATTTGAGATTGGGAAAATAAGGGGCAGGTCTCCTCTCGGGTTGAAATTCCCTACAGAGAATCCTGGTTAGCTTCAGATGGCGATGAAGCCTCGGTTTTGTGTACATGCCTGCTAGTGAAGTCTTGTTTGTGTTTTCAGCTAGTCTTAATTCCTCCTTTCTGTGTGCCTGCCCGCCAGTCAACCTCATAGAGTTTCTAATGAGTCCAGTTTGTGCTTTTTGAGTAAATCTCCATGCTCCTCTTCCATCAGCCTGGCTGTTCCTCGTTCTTACTTTCGTCCCCCACCCCCCCATCTTCTGTCCCCCATCCCGTCCCTCCCTCCTCATCTTTTTACACAGCGCATCATTTGGTGAGGTGAGGCTGTTGAGCGCTTGGAGGAATAAAAGTGATTTATGAATGGGCCAACCTACCTGGGTGCTGGAGGGGGAAGCCAGTGGCAGTCAGGCTCTCTGATCCAGCAGCCCATTGTTCCCTCCAGCCTCACTGCAGGGGAAGCTCCTCTGCCTCTGATCTTTTACCATGCCTTACTGGCGCCGCATGTTTACTGTTAAGTGACTGTCAAACTGCAGAAATATCTATGCGCTGCAGAGGTTCAAATGTGCGAACAGACCATTTTCTCAGAGACACATACACACACACACACACACACACACACAGTATACTGATTGCAATCTATGGTTATTTGTGTTCAGTTGGCCACTAAAGGAAATGCGTTCATGCATGTGCACAGGTTATTTTGTTATGCTTCGCCTGAATTAGTCTTTTATGACTGTAAAATGTTAAAGTTAGTACAGGTGAGGACAGCCAGATGCACCAGCCAACAACCCTATCAATAAAATAAAGAGAGCTGGCAGGAAAGGTGTTGTAGCTGCTGAGGACAATGTATGAGTTCCTCCTTGTCACCATATGCTCATATGCAGATACACCACACACACACACTCTCTCACACAATATATGATGATAGAATATGAGGGTTTTACATTGTAAAATTGAGGAGGGACGTCACTTAGGTAGTGATTCGGCTGTTAGCTTTGTGTGTTTTATCTGCCGCGTGTGATCTCACCATGTTTATAGAGTAATATATGATCATTCCTGATGGAAGGATGGTGGAGGCAATAAACTTCAGGGGAAAGGGTATACACGGGTGCAAAGTTGTAATTCATTAAAAGATACGTCAAAGTAACCTTTGGAATCCAGATAAACTACACTTAGTGAGTTCTTGTAGACCACACTGGGAGGTAATATTTTTATGTTGGACAATTATCATAACATACACTGTGTAGTCTGGAGAGACTGATCCGGCTGATTTAGTATTTGTAATTACATATGTCTCCTTAGTATTATCTGTTATTATCTTCAGTTGTTCAATTAGACTTGCATTATGTTGCTGTAGCTTGTTCTAGTTAAACTGCTCACAGAAGAGTGTTACCCATTAAAGATGCAGTGCAGGGACTGGTCCATTCGGTGAGCCTGGATAGCAGTTTGCTGCAGCATGCACTTTGACTTAATTGAAAAGTCACCCAATCCTAGATGCCCTCCCAGTGTCCACCTCTGTATGAGCTGGGACCAGTCCAACAGATCAGCCAGAGGACAAGCTGATACAAGCCCCAATCCCCCTGTGACCAATCAGGACGCCTACACTTCCTCCTAGGGCTGGGCTAACAGTGGCTCTGGGCCAATAGATAAGCTCAGCCATGCTGTAATGCTCGGTCTGTCCTGTATGTTGCTATAGCACATGTTGGGAGAGGGAGAGGTGGGGGTAGCAAAGGGAGAGATGGATGGATGGAGGGGAAAGGGAGGAAACAAGGGATCAAGGGATGGATGGGGGGAGAGCGAGATTGAGGGAGGGAGGGGTACACCCCTTACTGAAGGGACTCAAGGACATAAGGAGCTTTTGGGAAAGTGACTATAGCATGCAAAGAGAAAAGCTTGCATTGTGAAGCCACTATAAGCACTAATGGTATGTTTGCCCCACTTGCCAAACCTAGAAAAAGCAGGATTTATTTGTGGCACTTTAAGTGCCTCAGCAATGCAGGTAATAAATATGGCAAGGTGCTATACGTCCACACCACAGCTGTCAGGCATCTTTAATATGTTTCTCCCCCCATTTAAAAACAAATGTAGTTTATCTATTTCCTTGATGTATGGGAATAAGTAATATAGTTTTGTTTTGCATATGATGGTTATTTAGCATCAGTGATGCCACTGATTGTGTGAAACTTTAAACAGAGAGTTTAACTTAGCCGAGTGAAGGCATTTAACACATCAGTATAAACCTTGCAGTAAAGTAAATCGGGTTCACACAACACAAAACCCAAGTAAACTGAGTTTTAACTAGTTGGTCACCTAGTGTGATTGGATATTGGCCTTTATTATTATTTATTCCAGTTTTGTACTTTATAAAGCTCAACTTTATATCAATATAATATTGATGATATATACACACATAATATAAGTATTAATATCACCCTGGATTCCCTTTAATATTTAGTGTCAATACGGAGTCTAATCAGTTTTTTCTTTTTTTTATAACAAATGATATGGTTTTAGTTTTGATCAAGCAAATGAAGGATCAGTAATGGACCAGGCTGTATGTTTATGTACTAAATAATTTGAAGGAATGCATGATCATACACTAGATTATCTAAAACCATTTTGAATTTTCTCTGTGAAATCAACAATACGGCAGCCCGTTCTAACAAAATCATACGTTTAAGGCGCCACATTTGCATATCTGAGTCTTGTGTGATCGAAATGGTGGATGGTGGTCAAATGTGGGTAAAGGTTGCGCTCAGTATCCTATGTCTTGGCATGCAGAATTTTTGTCAGCGGAAGGGGTATTAGTAACCCTAATGTTCTCTGAGGGACACATTCAGGTCGATGTTCACATCTAAACCAAGTCTAGCTGTTGAATAATGCAGACCATGTTACCTTGGTAACCCGCACGGACACTGGAGTCAGTGGCTTCCATGTAAATTCAGTATGACGGGTCAAGGGGATAAGGATTTGTGTTTGTTTGTGTCGTTTGGGGTGTGTGTGTGTGTGGGTGTGGGTGTGGGTGTGCGCGTGGATGCTAGCATCTGAACATGCAAAGAATACTGAAGAAAATCAACAATGGCACAGCACTTTCTTTGTAACAAAAAAAAATACTCGGGATTGGTCAGAGCAGCTTACGTGGAAAATTGGTGCAGAACTTTGCGCCATCTGTAGAATTTTGGATCTGTGTGGAATACGTTCAAGTTTCTATGGAGCCTTATCTGTGCAAGGTATAGTAAATTCATTAGGGCTGTGACTAACAATTATTTTCATTATTGATTAATTGGCCCCTTATTTTCATGATTAATAGTTTGTCTATAAAATGTCAAAAAAATAGAAAAAAAGCTCATCACTGTTTTCATCAAATTGCTTCTTTTGTCCTACAGTCCAAAACCCATAGACTCGTCATTTACTATCATGAATGAAGAAAATCAGCAAATCCTCACATTTAAGAAGCTGGAACCAGCAAATGTGTGACGTTTTTGCTTGAGAAATGAGTGAAACGATATAATTAATTTTCTTTTGATTGACTAATTGATTAATCAACAAATTATTGCAGCTCTAAAATTTGTACAAGTGCTGTTCCCCCCGCCATTAACAAGTTGGCTGTTACACATTTTCTTTGCTGCTCTGGGGCATATGGCCTGTTGTCTCAGTGCTTAGGGGAGACGGTAGCTGATACAAGGCCCTTTGATCTCTATTATTTCCCACTGCAAACAATAGATTTTAATTACCAAACCGCTCTTTCAGCCACAGCTTCTTCTTCTGCATGTGTGCCTTGAAGTGTAACTGCTGAAGAAGTCAGACTCATCAGCTGCAATATGGCAGCTTGTTTGTGTCACTTTGGATCTGTTCTGCCAATTACTGTGGAAGAGAATTTGATGGTGTGTTATCCTCATTTTTCTGTTGGGTTTAAAGGGTCAAATACTGTTACTGCTGGCTTGCTGTGTGTAAAGGGACCCTAACAGGTTATAGCATACAGAGATGAGCGTTTTCAGGGGGAGTGTGAGGGTGAGTGTAATGTGTTTGTGGGGGCAGAAATTTGGGAGGCGAGCCAGGGAGTGAGGGGTGATTTAAAGTGGTAGATTTGCTGTGAAACTGTAGATCATGGTAGCCTCTCAGACTGTCTGGCCATATGGTGACAGTGTGGCATGCTGCTGAGTGGCTGTCGATCGAAGGACCTTCAGCGTGGCAGAATTCTCCACTGCTCTGCAAAACCCAGACTCAATCCCTCCGTTCTATTTACTGCTTTGTACCTCTGTGTGGAAGCACTTGCAGTTAATTTCACCTGGCAGGAGTAAGACTGATTTTGTTTCACAGTAAAAGCTACGTTCAGTTCTCTCTGCTGTAAAACATTCACTGTGAAGTAGCTGCAAGTGTTGATCAATAGTATCTCTGCACCTTCGACTGTAGCAAAACACAGATGGAGCGTGTGTTTTGAAATCTTGGTTTGGGTTGTCACCACCATCTCAGCAGTTACAGGGGCCATGAAATCCAAATATTGGCAAAAGCCCCAGTTTGATTTTAATACGGCATATTAATGAGCTCAGCTTCTCACAACAGACACAGACCTATCAATAAAAAAATTACATATAAATACAGTAGGTTAAACAGCATCAAAGATGCATTGATATTTTAAAGTGCATACATTTAAATGTAGATGTATTGTCCCAGAGGGAGATTTGTTTTCATAGCCAGTACAACACTGAAACACACACACACACACACACACACAGTGACACATGAATATAGACAATACATAAAATCTTCACGTATACATTCATACATCCCAGTGTGCATATTGACAAGTAAGGTTTTTTTCATGAATTGAATTACTGTATTACATTCAGAAAAAAAAATTGCATTTGTTGTATGAGTAACTGTATCATGTTCCAGAGGGCCTGGTGATGGGGTCAGAGATGATTTTCTTTGCTCTTTTAGCAGCTTGTTTGAGGTACAATGACTGTAATGATAGGAAAGAGAGGCCAGCGAGTGAGGATGCTCTAGTGACAGCGTGCTCAAGGCTGCAACTTCGGCAGTTAAGTGATTTAAGCTACAATATACATTTTCCCTGCCTCATTTAGTGTACTTTGTCTTACGTCAAGTGCAATTACCAAATCCTGCTCTGTGGTTTTCACCTTTTCACGTTTGTTTAATGCACATTGGCAAGGTGTATTCACTCCTTTATGTCAGTAATAGGTCATTTTTATACTGCAGGTTAATTTAATCATTTAACTGTCTCTAGATTTGTGTAAAAAAAAATTCATGCACAACCTATTACGTTATGATCCAGGCCTACCGAAGCCCGTGCAAAACGGATGTTCAATAATTACATGATTGTTTTTTAGGTGATGATGCTATTGAGCAATTGTTTGAGATGGTATTCATGATTTAGGTTCCTCTGTATTCTAATATAATCTGCATGTCCTTGCTTCATCTCTTATGTCATTTTTCACTTTTTAGGTGAAAGGATGTACATTATGACTATTATGGCTAGTGCCAAATGAGAATGAGTTTATTTTTTTTTTTTCAAGGTGCTGAGGAGAATAAAGTGCAAAGGAAGAGTAGCACGGGAAAATAATTGGGTCATCTGGAACCAATGGGACATTAACACGCCATTGGGCTTCTCTGACTGTCTTGCTGCCTCCTTGTTCATAAATTGCTATGAATCAGGGCCAGGTGATAATACCAGGTGATTTAAGGCTAATTAAAGCTAAGCCCTTATAAGCCCCCACCCACTTCCCAGATGGACAGACATGTATACCTGAGATGTTTGAAAATGCACCTGGCGTATCCTAAACAACCTTCAAGGCAGCAGCAATAGCTATAGTGATAACCAAAACATCATAGAAATGCACCCCTTTCCCGTCTTCTCCCTTCCTGGTTTATGCAAATAGTCCTTAATAAAAGCATGCTCACTCAGGGGCCTCAGGTACAGGCAGGCAGGGGAAGGTCACATTGCAGGGGAAATTATTCTCTTCACGGCATGGTAATGAAAGCCTTTTTTTTCTTCTATTTTTTTTTTTTTTTATCGAGCGATGCCAGTTAGGTTCTTGTCCTCGGCTCTTTGCTTCACTGCTGGCCTGGATGCTACCTATGATTATTTACTCTGTCCACAGCAGGGTGGCCAGTAGCTATGGGACGGCCCTGACAAAGTGAACTGGTAACTAATTGCTTCTGGGGGCAGAGTGATGGCCAGGATGAACGCTGAGGGATCTGAAGTTCAACCAGTTATATCTGCTTGGGGATTATAGGCTACTTAAATTATTTGTCACGTCCCGTATTTGCTGTTATTTTAGTGACAGCAGTGAGATTGACAGTTAAGTTTTCCCTTTTAAGTTAGGCCTGTTTCGTTTTCATGTGACATACACAATTTCAAAAAGAAGCCACATGTGAGCCAATATTCTCATTCAAAGCAGCATGTTTTCAGATCAGTGATACCCTGAACAGTTTTATGACTCTAACCCTCCCAGCTGCCACTGACTTAGGGACTCCAAACCTCTCACTCATGATGAAGAGCGCCTCCCTGCCCAGAGTGGAAAGGGGGAAGTTACTGTGTTGCAATTGTGAATGATTTGTTGGGAACAGGGTTCACTATTTCAAAAGGACCTGAAAGTATTGATCCTGTCTCAGATGAGCTGACACCTCATGTATCGTCTGAAGTCGTCTCATCTCGAAAAGCAGTTCCAAGAAGGACTCTGCCTCAGGGGGAAAATCCTACTGTTACTGTGGAAGGAATATATAGGCTCAACCTCATGGAACAATGTGACAGGCTACCTTTCTTAAAGGCAGTATGGATAAGGTTAGGCAAAAGAATTACCAGCTTTTCTCCAAAGGTTTACAACATATCAAATACTCTTCTTCGGTGAATAAAGCCTGCTCACTTGTCATGGAGATGGATCTTATGAGATGCCAACTAAGTAGCGGTTACAATTGAATCCTTTTCTAAAAGTGGCATGGGTAAAATCAAGTATTCATTTGCTGATGGAGACTGTGTGATACAGTTGAAAGCTCTGGTCAAAGTTAGTAAGTGGGCCTTGAGTTAGGGTTTTATTCCAAGGTCAAGAGTTGACTTTGATGGTTTAAAGCAATTTTGTTAAGCTGTTGGGTGTGGAGTATTTGTACCCACCGCTATAGATTGGATCTGTTTGTTTGAAGTTATAAGCCCTCTTTGATCATATTCCACATCGGTTCTATAAAGCATTTTATTTTCCCAAGGCATGTGGCACCTTTTGGTGACTAATTTCCGAATACAGAACTTGGATCTCCTCTCTTGAGCTTGAAACCTCAGTTAATGGATGATGGTATGCCAAACACGTCTCCTACATCAGAGTAACCATATGTTTGTGTGCAGCCATTAATCTCAGGCTGGATGTTGACGGTTCCCGTTTTGCCCTGTCCTACCCAAGTTATTGTCCCCCAACTCTCACTTCCTGTTGTAATAACGGCCACTGACCACCACACAGATGGCTGTCAGCCAGGCGAGGGCAGCAGAAGGGCCCTGTCAACCCCTACGCTTACGCACACACACAACTGCACGCATACACACTTCCACTGTCTTACATACAATGACAAATGCCAACACACACAGAGCTGAGGGCGTCACAGAGCGTCCGGTCAATGACAAAGTGCAGCTCAAGACAACAGGCCCCTGTGTAGCTCTCCTGAGGGACTGCTGGAGATCTCTCACAGGGTGACCCAGTTCCATCATGTCACCCCTTCTACCTCTCTCCTCTACCATTCCCTCTCAGCTGCACGTCCTCCTGCATTTACACAGACCATAGCATTGATTTTGAAGCTCAGCTGTAATAAGGAGACCGTCACTTCACTCTAAATATTGGCCTCCTTCTCATAACGGATAACCTGAGTTGTCTAAATGTTAACTCCCAGGTCAAGTCAGTGTCTGGTGCTCAGTAAAAGGTCTGCAGCCTGCGCTGGCTAGACTCACACTCTCCTACTGTCAACCTGTCAACAACCTACCTCAAGGGCCAACATACAGTTTCTCTTGCCCCCCTAGTCACTTCTAACATCACTTACCCACGAGATTAAAAAAACAACTAGGATTTATTTCTTGGTTCTTAATTCACTCTCTATTTTCTGCCTTTACAGCAAATAGCTTAACTGCAATGCAGCAGTGCCAGTATGGGGCATTAATATTAATGTCCGCCCATTTCACCCAGCGTGGCAGGGAGCCTGTCAATCTAGACTTCTATTGGAGGGGCTCCTTACACCAGCGAACACCTGCCCGGCACTGAAGTGCCTGGTTTTGACACTAGAAGGCGCCAGTCTGTCCCGTAGCGTGTAGCAGACGTGCATTTATTGGCCAGTTCTACATATAGGAGATAGTTCCAGCCAATCGAGATCGCACAAATGTTATATATAGCACCAATAGGAGGAAGAAGATGGGCACAAAATGAACAAAGGCTTGATGTGGGACAATTGCCCTTGATTCTGGTGGAAACTGTTGGAAGTTTAGAAAAAACCTGCGTTCCTGTATTGTCTATCAGTCTTACTTGAAAGAAAGCTAAAAGAGTGCAATGGTTAACCATTGGGGATGTGTTTTATTTTATAGCTTCAGGCAAGAATCTGATGTGGCAAGGTCTTTTCTTGAATAATTTGCTTGTTTAAATCTCAACTCCTACCCAGTGGGAGAGCTATAGATGAAATTACTCAAAAGTCCCCCCCGAGATGGTAAATCTACTGTACGCAAGCAAATAATTCTTTGTAACAAAGGCGACACATTAGGAATGTGAGATTAGGCAGAATGGGTGCGGTTGCTATCACATTTAAGCAGTGCTCCTCTGCATTAAGTGGTTGAAGATGGCTGCAAGCAATGCAGGTGTGTGTGTGCGTAAGCCTCTGTGCAATGAGAGGTAGAGAGAGGGAGAGAGAGAGCGAGGGAGCGAGCGAGCCTGGGCTCAGTGTGCTGTGCTGTTCATCACTGCAGCAGTACACCAGCCCCGGATCTCTGTCCGTACAGAGGTGCTGACTGCCTTCCCCCCCTGCCTCTCTGCCCCTCTTTTTCTGCTTTCCTCAAGAGGGTGTGCTGATGATGCTCTCTTTCATTACTCTAGAAGCAGGGAGACAAGCTGTAGGTTTAGCAAAAACCCGCAGGGAACCAGCCATCCTGATTACCTTTAGTCTGAAAGCCTGCCAGCACGTTGGTTTGCATTTCTTCCTTTTCTCCATCTTAATAACGGTTTTCATTGATTGTACAGGCTGTGGCCTTCCTGCTCTGTGCAGGAGCCCATTTCCTCCCTGTACTGCTTCAGACCCTATTTACCTTGCTGTTGTGTACGTAAACACTCCAGTGCTCGCATGGAGGCTGTACAGCCATATCAAAGTCAGAGAGTAAAAATCTGCTGCCTCCTTTTGTCGCAGTTCAAAGATATGCCCTGCATGATTATTCAGGGTTAATCAAGGTCAGTAGTGTTCCCTCCAGCGTTGCTGCTTTAATGGTTATTGAAGGTACATTGTGTACCTAACTACAGACAAGATATAGGAACATTTCAGGGATGTGGCTTTTAAGTGTCTTGTTATTCCATAGAATTTGATCTTATGGAGGAGCCCTTTTTTTCTCATCACATATCTCCGAGTGATGCACTAAATTAGGGATGAGTCTCATTTCAGTATTCCTATGTACCATATGCCTGGATGTGTGCCCAGGGGCTAAAGCAAAAAGAGTAGGAAGAGAGGTAAGAGTTGGGGCAGAGAGATAATGGATGATTCAAACTAAACTAAAGCTGCCTGTCATGCAATGAAACCTAGTTGACTTAGTAGGAAGATCTGCTTATATCTATGTATCACATCTATTTTTTTTGTAAAAAACTGTATTACAGGTAAATTCGATTTGTCTTCCCTGCTATCTATTTTTTGTGATGTTTGCCTTTAATAACAAATGAAAATGTGTGGGGTTTCCTTTTACTGGTGAAGCAGACGTCTCTTTTCTTCAATGATGCTGTGGGGAGTGACAGCCAGCCTCCCTCTTTACCCCCACTGTGACACTGTGACTCCTTTTCAGCCTTCCTCTTGTACAGTTGCCTTTGCAGCCACTATTCTCTGTGGCTCACATCCTCTAAATGACCTTCAGTGGCACAGAACTGACTGGCTCTTTTCAGCACACCAGGCCACTTCTGTTTAAACAATTTCTCCCCCCCCCCCTTCCCACCCTGTCTGTTTCTTCCCCAGGAGGGGACCTGAGTGAATGCAGCTAAATCTTGTGTAATTACCATTTTGCCTCCCAATGACAGGCGCTTTTCCGCATCACCAAGGGAAAAGTGGCTTCCCTTTTTAACTGAAGAGAGGGTAGGGGGACGGTACTCTAAAATAACACACAGCACTTGTACCGCTCAAAGCTTGATGTAAATAACACTCTTGCTTGGGAAATCAACTCCTCCCTAAGTTGATTTAGTATTCTTGTCCCCATGTGTGAAAATGGGATATGCTCTGCTGGATATATATATAAATAAATAAAAAAGCTATTGGAATATGCTGTGTATCAGCAGTACAGACACTGTTATGTGTTTGCTTACAACAGCTTGTGCCTTGCCATAAGCTATCATACAATGCATGAGATTCATTTTGCATCATAAAACTATCAAATTGACTGTACTGTCTGTGCCTTCTTGGGCTTTTTCCGTCATGCGTCCCAGCTCAGCACCTTTTAAACACTCATTTTCCCACCCCTCCCTGTCTCTCCGTGCAGTGCCATGCGTGTGCTGCTGTCCAAACTGCCGAGGCCTTGGATCGTAGACGAGAAGAAAGATGACGGTTACACAGCACTGCACCTGGCTGCCCTCAACAACCACGTGGAGGTGGCTGAGCTGTTGGTGCACCAGGTAACAACGCACCAGCACTCACAGACATAGAAATAACACATTTTATTGCATGTCTGATCACTTCAAATGACAACAAATGCAGTTATTCATACTCTATAGGAACCCCCTTCAGTTTACCGTTATTAGCCCAAAGCATAGCTGCATTAGCTCAGCCTGCACTCCTGGCTTTCCTCTGACTACAGACCATTAAGAGCAGCTTCCACTGCACTCCCTGCAGCCAGCAAGCTGTAGACCAGATGAAGCTGCTATAACTGCCGTTTTTTTTATTGAATCCATATGGTTCACAGGGCCTCCAGGGGCATTCTTTAGTGCTGTTGGGCCTTCATATCCTCCTTTTGCAATCATAGGTTCGTGCACTTCTCCCTTCTGAGATTGCAGGTTTAACTCCCTGAAGACTAACACGTACAGGAGTTTACAGCGAAAGTCACCTGACCAAGTTGGAACTGGGTTAATTAGGATATGGTGCAAGGCAGCAATGTTGCTGCAACATTCCAACGCATGAATGCTCGCTGTGCAGGCTACCTTTAAGCAGGGATGGCCTTTTTCCCAAGTCCCTGCAATGGGCTGGTTCGCAGTGATGGCTCAGCTTTCTATTCAGAAATTGCACCACACTACAAGGTGCACTGCAGATTCCCTGCCAGCCAGCCAGCCAGCCAGCCAGCCAGTCAGTCAGTCAGTCAGTCAGTCAGTCTTATTACTTGGGGATTTCACACACTGCCTGATCACAATGCTTATCTTCCCTCCACATCTCCTCAGCTGTGGTGTTCGCAATTGGAAATGACAATCACATGCAGTGTTACTGTAGGATGCGTTTTTTTCCAACCCCCTAGGTGATACTTTGCTGGTCGGCAGGGTTGAAGGAAGGAAGGTTCTGTCATGGCACATAAAGCCAGAATGGTTACAATCTTTCTTGTGCTGAACAAATTTTTTTTTTTTAACATGAATTCTTCTCTCTTTTTTTTTTTCTGTTTCTGTTTGTCTACATTTATCACTTGTCTGTCACACCTACATGCACATATGTATTTGTAATCCATTATCATGAGTTGTAAATATATGCACAAATGCCCACATGTTTATTGTGTTTGTTCCCACCTCCTAGGGCAGTGCCAGCTTAGACATCCAGAACGTCAACCAGCAGACGGCATTACATCTGGCAGTGGAGCGTCAACACACCCAGATAGTCCGGGTTAGTGGGCCTTCTTCTTTTTTTAAATCCTTTTTCTTATGCTTTCTATCATTTTCTTCTCCTTCATTTCCCCTGTCACTTCCTCCACAAACGGTAGATCCTGTGTCTAGTTATCTCTCCATCAGTCCCTCACTCTGGACGATACACAAAAGGGAGTAGAACAACATCAGTGGAGCCCCACATTTAATTTACACTGCTGGATGTCCTGCAGTTGAATGAGGTCCTGCTTCAGATTGATGCTGTGTAAGGGAAAACGCTCTCTGAGGCAGTGTCTCTGTTAGTCATTTGGCGTAGTGTTGAATTGAGATTGCTGCGTTGCCATCTTGTGGACTCAAGAAAAAATGCACTCCATAATTGGGGAATACAACACTGAGGCAGTTCACTGTAAGCAGCAGCCTTATAAATCAGCCCTGTGGCATTTGCATTGTAGCATAAAATTAAAGTTGTTTTACGGTTGTTGCTAGAGTTTCTGTTTGACTGTGACTGTTTATTTATGTGGGTTTTTTGGGGGGGGGTTTATTTTACAGTTGCTGGTGCGCGCTGAGGCCAAGCTTGATGTGCAGGACAAGGACGGGGACACACCACTTCACGAGGCACTGCGTCACCACACACTGTCCCAATTGCGACAACTCCAAGATATGCAGGATGTCAGCAAAGTGGAGCCCTGGGAACCCTCCAAGAACACAGTACATATACATCTATTATTAACCTCACTGTTCCTCCTAGATTACAGTCATTTACGTGGGTCAAGGTTTCTTAAGGTATTAAGACATCGCAGCATTGAGGAATTCATGCATAAAACACCCAGCCAAGAGATACAGACAAGAAGAAGAAAACAAAGTGAAAACATCTTACTTATTTTCGGCTTTATGTATTTATTATACACTGATATACAATGATAATTGACTCTGCAAAAATATTGTTTTTTTAAGGTCAATAATAATCAATCTGAACACAGAAGGTCAATTGTAGAAATCATGAAATGTGGCACCTCGTTATCTAAAAGACTAATATGATTCATTTAGATTTTCCCAAATATATTTGGCTAGAAAAGGCACACACTTTAATGCAGCATGTTATAAGAACGTTAGCATACCTGTCATTTCTCTACTTCCATTCTTTCTTTTCGTTCTTTTAAAATGCCCAGTTTAAAGTTTAAAAACTCATTCCATCCATGTTCTATACCTGCTTTTTCCTATTTAGGGACTCTTGAGTCTTACCCTGTATAAATTCGGGGCAGAACACTGGGAAACATCTTGGACAAGTCACCATTGTATCGCAGGGCTCATTCATATTACAAACATATCCACACCTAGAGATAGTTTATGCCACGTTTACACACCACCCCTTTGTGAGAGACATAATGCAACATATACACTAGAGAATTTATGTATTTGAGATTGAAGAACAGTATTCATGGCTGAGAGGGCAAGAGGTCATTGCCAATAGCTCTGGTGGTTCTACTAATCCTGTAATAACTCTGTAGTAACCATATAGTAATAGAAATCCAGGGTTATCTTTTCATTCCAAAGCTTAACAGTGTCACATTTGTGTTAAGCAGTGTCGTAATTCTGGTTGGCTAACTCAGGTTGACCCCTTCTGACTAACAGCAAACGTGGGTTTTCCCACATGTCACTGAATTGATTTGACTAGTTTGACTTAATAGACATTTTAGATTTATTACAGTCTCCAGTTCATTGTGCAATTGTTTTTAGGGGTTTCTTGGCAGCGTTCTGTAGGACCTGTATAGACACCTGTAAGAGGATCAGTATGTGAACCACTGCCCGACGTGTGGAAAAAGTATAACAAGTCAGTTAGACAAGAAGCTCAGTGCTCCTGAGTCCTCCCCCGTCATCTGAATCACTGGACAGTCCAGTACGCACAGGCCCATCACACAGACAGCAGCCCGACACTAGCATGGTGCAGTCAACCAGCTCACCGCGGCCTCTTGACCAGCCTGAATGAGTTTGTCCCTCTGTAGAGGGGCATGTCACACGTGAACCATCTTCATGTTAACACCACATCACTAATCCCTACAGGGATGAGGCTACAGAGCCTAGCTGCGGCTACAGACTTACCTGTCACCTTCTGTCTTCCTGCCACTTCTTTCTCTTCTCCTCCTCCGCCTCCTCTCTTCTATCCCCCTTCCTGCCCTCTCTGGTTCCCCAGCAGAGGAGCGGAACAGACAGACAGCGAGCCTAATTGAGATATGTGCAGTTGGGTCACCCACCCCCCAACCCCACACACTTTGAAGATGAGAATTGAATTAGCCGGCCCGATGATTCCATCAGCAGAGATGTAAAAGCTACTGGTTGAAAACAATCAGACATGGAAGACCCAAATTGCTAGAGAGAGAGAGAGGCTTTGAGTTGGGGTAGACTGAGCGAGGTGATGAGCTGGAGGACGGAGAGAGAGAGAGAGAGAGAGAGAAAGAGAGAGAGATGGGACGGGACAGTTAATGGGATTTTGGGTGGGGGCGGGGGGTTACACTGCCATGACTGGCATGTCTTTGATTGGCTAATTAGCGGTCATCTGAAAGCCCTTTGACATGGTTCATCTTACTCTCTACTCTGTGCATTCATAGATTGAGTTCCAGTGTGCAAGGATGAAATCAACAACAGTGTTCCCTCTGGATTCAACTTGAAAATAATCTTTTGTGTCAAAAGTCAAACACCTGATGTTTTACCTGTTTTCTGCGTTTCTGTCTGGCTCCCTGCAGTTAATCATGGGCTTGGGCACCCAGGGAGCAGAAAAGAAGAGCGCAGCGTCCATCGCCTGCTTCCTTGCAGCTAACGGAGCCGACTTGACCATTCGAAACAAGAAGGGCCAGTCCCCTCTAGACCTGTGTCCTGACCCCAGTCTCTGCAAGGCTCTGGCCAAATGTCACAAAGAGAAGAGCAGGTAAACATCCCTTGAAGGAATAATTTGACATTTTGGGAAATACACCTATTTGCTTTTTTTTGGGCCAAGAGTTAGATGGGAAGATCAATACCACTCTCGTGTCTGTCTGTTAGCCAGATAGCTTAGCTCAGCATAAAGACTTGTTATATGTTGCTTTAGACAAAAGCATCTGTCAAATGAATGTAATAAATAATAATGTAACGTTAAAAACAATCTCCCTATTAGCACTTCTAAAGCTCAATAATTCACATGTTTTACATATGTAAAAGATTGTTTTAATTGGGTTCGGTGGGGTGGGGGGGGTAATTGCTGGACACATTTGTGGCCAGGAGCAGTGACTTCCCGAAGTCCCTGGAGTCCGGCATTAAACCTCCCTAAAACCAAAAACTGTCATTTTTATGCCTCGCTTTTTTTTATGGACGAACTAAGCCTTCGCCAGGCTATCAAAACTGTCACACAGACCCAGATTTATATTTCAGTTTTATTTATAAAGTCTTTACGTGGCCAAATACCACTTAACCGCTCATCAGACTGACATTACAATGCTTCCGAAAAGTCGTTAATCGGGCCGAAAACCCTTGTTACACAGGGATGAAAAGGATGAACTCACAGGAAAGTGTTTGGTCCTTTTTAAGTACGTTCATGGACCCACAGCAACTGTAACAACACTTGAAAGAGAGCACCATCTCAGGAAAAATCATCAAACGGCCTTATTGATTTCCTTTCTTGGCTAAAAATGTTTCACGCAGGGCTTTGTTTCCTTTTCTTCGTCCTTTCTTTTAGTCTCTCCCTCTCTCTGTCTTCCCCCCGTTTTCTTTGTTCTCTTGTCAGCCTCTCTTGCTTGTGATTCCCTTCTGCTCTCACACAATGTGCGTTTTCTCCTTAATGTTCCAGCGGCCAGGTGGGCACCCGCAGCCCCTCCATGAACAGCAACATCGAGTCACTGGAGGAGTGTATGGTGTGTTCGGACATGAAGAGAGACACTCTGTTCGGCCCCTGCGGACACATCGCCACCTGCTCCCTCTGCTCGCCTCGTGTCAAGAAGTGTCTCATCTGCAAGGATCAGGTCCAGTCAAGAACCAAGGTATCACTATTACTACCTTCCCTACCCAAACATACATGCATAACAAACAGTGGATAGACACTTTTATTCCCCATTTTCTTTGTTGTTGTTTCATTTGTCCCTCTACAGATCGAGGAGTGCGTAGTCTGCTCTGACAAAAAGGCAGCCGTGTTGTTCCAGCCCTGTGGCCACATGTGCGCTTGTGAGAGTAAGTTGAGCTTATTACAAAACCATGACCTTGACATTTGGGGGGGGGGGGGGTAAACATTCAGGTCTGAACAATATGTGTTCTGTTGTCACCAGACTGTGCCAGCCTCATGAAGAAGTGCGTACAGTGTCGGGCTGTGGTGGAACGCCGCACACCTTTCGTTCTCTGCTGTGGAGGGAAAGGTATGGAGGATGATGCCGCTGATGATGATGATGATGATGATGATGATGATGACCTTAGTGAGTGAATCTTCCACACGTTCCCTTTTAATTCCCCCTCCTTTTTCCCCTTCTTTCTTTCTTTCCTTCTTTTTTAGTTTTCACTTTTTTCAAAAATATCTCCTTTAGCCCTTTATATCTTTTGCTTTGTTGCTGCATCGCTTATGCATTATATATTCCTTTGTTTGCATCACTGATACATTGTTTTGTTTTGTTTTTTCATCCTGTTAGACATCTTAGAAATGTACAAATTAAGTCAGACGTTTGAATCTGTCAAACTTACTTTCCAAACTCCTTTCCACTACTAGATCTGGCATGTTTTAATCATCGCATCCATTCTGATTATGTCATTTGTACTAGCTTCTATTCTAGATATTGGCTGAAATGGACAGTGGCTTCGCAAATGCTTGGCTGCCGTGTCTGAAATTGGCCACATGGATCTTCCAAAGAGAGAGGAGTTTGTGTTTCAAGTCATAATCTTTTTATACGCAGGATCTCAGAAGCCATTTGTAGATTGAGTTTTGCTGACCCGCGCTGAATAATACAATAAGGTCTGAGTATACAGACAACCTGATTACCTTATTCATGTCTCTGTGGCCTCTGAAAGTTTTGACTAATCACATTCGCATAAAATGGATGAACTTCGCTGTAAGCATATGCTAAACATCCTGTAGCCATAATGATATATGCATATTAATGCCCACATGAATCTGGAAAAAAACTGAATTATAATATCTCCCTCGTAGAGAATTTCTAAATAAGGACACAAACACTTCTGGAATAATCAAATATTTTAGATAAAACGCCAAACAAGCACGTTTTCCAGTTGCACAGAAGCGCTGAATGTCATCTGTTTTACCCAAAATATGACTTTTCACATGTGGATGTGACTCAATAGCAATGTAATGTGTAGGTATATTTACTTTTGGTTGCATTCACAATCCATCTTCTTCTCTCCAAGTTGAACACAGTGTTTTATTGCCCATATCCTTCTTTGAGTGGCGCATCTCACTAGCGGTTATTTCTATCGTGTTTTCCACATTTTATGTTGAGTTAAAAGGGAAACTGTTGCAAGTTCACTAACTTTATGTTTACCCCTGTATTAATAATTTTGACATTGCTCCGCGTGTCGCCTCGTTGGCATGCAAATCTTACTTGCGGTCGTTATCGTGCGGGCGCGCAAAAGTGAATGCAGACCCAAGCACACATACACTCACGCAAGGGGCAGCATTGATTGTTTATCTCCTTTCCCTTTAATCCCGGTAACACCGTCTGTTGATGCAAATCTAGTGCACCAAAGTCATCTGTCACTTTGAATATTTTGACTCTCTAGTTCAGTACTTGGTTTTCATAATGTACGTCTTAACCGAGTGAGCACAGGCATTACGCATGCTTTAGCATTGGCTGATGGCAAAAAGAGAAAGAATCACTTGCCGCTACGCATTTGAACTGTTAATTGTACCTAGAAGAGACTCTGTTTCCCTCTCTTTCCCTGATCACTGTTTCCAACTTGCTAGCTTTCTCTTCAAATTTATTCTCTGAACCTCACCTAGAGGCTGTAGTGAGTAGTTTCGGTCCTCAGGCCAGCTGTTGAGCTGGCGGGGACGGCTCCTGCTATAACAATGTGACTGGTTATTCCCAGCAGGGAGCTCTAACAGTATGGCAGGGGGATCGCAGGATCTTCTCCAGCCCAACAATCTGGCACTAAGTTGGTGTAAGTATACCTCTATGATCCCCTCCCTTATCAGACTCTTTTCTTTTTTATTATTATTTATTTAAAGAGCTCCCCACAGTGCTGCCCTGGCCCCTACCCCCATTCCCCCACCTTAAACCCCCTCCCTTTCTTTTTCAGCTATACACACACACCCTAAAAAGTATATGCTGATACAGGATATATGTGATGCACATGCCAAGAATCACATTGGCGCTCACTGTTCCTGGCAGGTGTTTGCCAGCCTGGAATGAAGTCCTCAACAGGGCCTCAGTCCAGCTAATTCTCCTGGAGTGCTTAAATAATATATTCAGGCACTTTCACTCCGGTGTTATTATACACATGCATCCTGTGGCTCTTACAATGCCAGTAGTGTTGTGTGATGTTTTGTTCAGTGCCAGTTTAGATTAGTACTAAGTATGCATTTCTGAATTTAAGTCATTTACAAGTGAATGCAATGCCAACACAGACTGCTAGGGCCCAAGTTTGATGTGCCAAACATAATCAAATTGTGTTTGTGATCCAAGCTTGTTCACAAACCTCATGTTTTAATATCATCTAGCTCTCAGCTTGTTTCAGAATGGCAATGTTGGTGTGGCTGCATTTCAGTTATATTTGCAATATAGTTTTTCATTATGAGGAGGCGAAGTCTGATGTGCACACTGCTCATTTGTTTAGTCTCTCGGCCGGTAACTGAATCCCCCCCTCCCTTATTTATTTATTTTTTTCTTCCCCTCGACACGTCTTTGTGCTGTTGTGTCCGAACAGCCAGTGGAAACATCCCAGGCTTGCAGAGAGACAAGGACAACACCAACGTCAACGCTGACGTGCAGAAGCTACAGCAGCAGCTCCAGGACATCAAGGAGCAGGTAGGCAGTGTAGAACAGAGGTCGGCGAGCGGCGCTACTCCCTCTGCCGTTAATGATCCACACCTGAGGCACGGCGCATGTGTTGCAGTGCGCAACGATATAAAAGGGCTTTTGAGTTGCAGGTTGTTGGCTCCCATGTGGTTGGGTGTGGCAGGCATTTCAAGCACAGCAGTGACTAATACAAATGTTACAGTACAAACAGCCAATAGTGCAGGTTTGGAGCGCATTATACATCAGTAAACATATATTGAAGTCTTAAAATATTTAAGTGACTATTATTTCCATTATTAATGTGTTTTTCTAAATTAATCAATTCATTCTTTTGTCAAAAAGAAAATGGCAGAAAATTGGGAAAAATCACAAGTTCTCAATTGATTTCTTCAATTAATTTGAGACAGTTGTACCTGTAAGTCTACACTTAAAAAAATAATAAATAAAAAATATATATATATTATTCAATTATGAAAATGGTCTTAATTTTAGTTTGATTTGGTTGATGAACTGTGAATGCTCCCCCTTGTCTGTCTGCAGACCATGTGTCCGGTGTGTCTGGACCGGCTGAAGAACATGATCTTTATGTGCGGCCATGGCACCTGCCAGCTGTGTGGGGACCGAATGAGCGAGTGCCCCATCTGCCGCAAGGCCATCGAGCGCCGCATCCTTCTCTATTAGACGCCCCCACCCACCCATCCACAGACTCTCTCTTCTCTTAAAGCCCACGTCGACCACGCCCGCATAGTCACAATCACACCAGCTGCTGCTGCTGCTGCTGCTGCTCGACCATCCTCACAGCACCTGGGTCAGCCAGCCAAGGGCGTTCGCTAAATGTCTTATTGGACACAACAAATGCTCTCTTAATGGTTTGATTGTGTTCAGGTGGAATTTCTGTTACAAAACAAGGAAAAAAAAGACTTTTATCAGTTTTGCTGTTCTGTCGTCATGTGTCCTAACTGCGTCCAGAAAGACAGAAAGATGCTCGCGTCACGGGCGTTGCCTTTTTCTCTTGTTTTTTTTCCCTCTTTGCCGTTCTTTTCCTACCATCCCCTTCTCATTCTCCTTTCTGCGTCCTTTTCTCTGTTTATACTTGGTATGTGAAATGTCTTTTCTCTGATTGACTCAGTGGTGGCTCCTTTTTATTCTTGAATAATGAACTTTTAGGCCCATGTCCCATTTCTGGATTTCATCTTAGAAAGCAAAATCAGAAGTGTAGAGGAGTTGATGTAGAGGGCGGCCTGTCACCTTTTGATGTAAAGTTCTCGTGCATCTGTCGCAGCCAGTGCCAGCTGCAGTCAAGTTTTATTGTATTTGTAAATCTTTATGCACGTGTATTGGTATTGGAAGCGCCAGATGTGGATTTTAAGTACTTCATTTTTTCACGGCAAGTTTGTGACACTACTGTTCGCACCACTTAACAGTTTAGTGAGTTCGCTTCACGTCCGCGTTCAGTTTGGCTGCTGTGACACGCTGTATGCCGACTGTCCTTGCTGTCGGAGACCAGACGTTGGCAGTTTTGCACTAGAAAAAGCTGAGTCAGGGTAAAAGCTCTTTTATTTTATTTTTTCCTTGCACCGACTTTGGAGGTCCACTTCGGCTCACTTAGAAAAACACGAGTTGTGATAACTGCCAGGTAGCACACCACACCTGTACTTTGTTTACCAAGCTGTACCAAGAAGGACGGCGGCGTCGCAACACCCCTTTTTTGGCAGTGAATTTCAGAGCCGCCGTGTTTAGAGATTCAAGAATTAAAGACAAACTCATTCAGCTTCTGTCCAGTGATCGGCCGTACGTACGTTTGTTGTACACACAAACCCACAGGATGCAAACGTTTCTGTAACAAGAGTATCTTGTCACAACTTGATGTTAAACTGTTGCGACTTGGTGGTATTGTCTGACAAAAAAAATTGTACAATTCAATGAGCATTGCTAATTTACCATTGATGACTGTGCCATTTGCTTCCAAAAATCTACTTGTTAAATGACTTGTATGGGGATAAGGTGCTCTTTATCTTGTATTACTTTTTTTATTTAAGTGTATTTTTTCTTTTTCTCAAAATCGACATTTATTGAGCTAGAAAGTACAATCTATTAGAACACTAAGATGAAAATGTAGAATAAATTATTTTGTATTGTTGCCCAAAAAATAGGATTTTTAGGTATCACTGCCTTCCTAATATGTAGCCTCAAAATCGCTGACATTCTGCTTTGATATTATTGTTGAGATATGTTTGTGATGGTTTTTTTTTGTTTGTTTGTTTGTTTGCTTTTTGTTGGCAATAGCTTTCTAGCAATCATCAGTATAAGCATTTTTCTCTGAAATAGGTCTCTGTAAGCCTAACTTGTTCATTTGTGGAACAGAAAAAAGACATTTTGTTGTCAAAAGTGTCAAGTATCTTTTCACCAGTGTTTTATTTGGGAGGAAAGCTAATGATTTTTTAAAGACAGAACTTGCCTTACCTCTTTAAAAAGGCAGTTGCCCATGTGGAGACTCTGCAAGGTGTCTAGCTTGCTCTGCTATGTGGGAATTTGCAACCGCATACAAGCATTTTTCTTTTCTCCTTTTTAGGACTGAAAGCAACTTTTTTGAGTACAGTTTTGATTCCTTTCATCGATCATGATAACACTTTAAGCTAGAAGCACTAATATGCTTTATGGTAGTGTTGTCTTGTTATGGTTGTTATGAAAACGCCTATTTTGTACTTTATTTTCAATACCTGTAATTGTCCTGTTGGAAATGTATCCGTAGTATTTTCTTTGGCATGAATGTTTGACATATGCAGTACGACATGTATCATGGAAACATTCGGTCTGTATTGCTAATAAGTGCTTTTAAAACAACCATATAGCTGAAATAAAGTTCTAAATGAACCATTTGGACATTACAAGTTTGTTTTTCTAACTACTTCTTCTGAATTGTTTATCTTGTTTTTTTGTTTTTTTTGTTTGTTTGTTTGTTTTTCAAGTTGAGCTCAGATGTAGTTAGCCTCTTATGAGCAGAACATCAGCATTTTGTTGCTTTTCTCCTGCTGTGCAGCGTCTGCCTCACAGAGGAGACAGGGTGGCAGAGATGGGAGGTGTGAGGTAATTGAAAATGCTAACACCTAATAATGACTCGGCACCAGCGTGTGATAGGTCATCTATGCTAATCAGAGAGAGAGAGAGAGAGAGAGAGAGAGAGAGAGAGTGAGGGAGGGAGGGGGAGAAAAGCAAGAGCAAGAGTAAAGAAAACCACTTGGGAGAGATGAGAGGCCCCCGGACAGAGTGATGCATCTTCTCCAGTGAGTGCTGTGACAGCTGGACATCTCGCAAAAAAGGCATCTCCCCAGCACTAAGAAATTATGACCAAAGGCCATTTACGTTCTAGCTCATTGACTAGTCCATTCTTAACCCAGACATCTTTGGGCTTGGCTCGCACGCAGCAGCACTACGCAGATGCTCATAACAAGACATCCATCATGCTGTCACCCTCTGACTCCGTCAATGCACACCGACTGTAGGGGAGACACTGACGCACGCCTCTTTATGCCTCTCAGATCTCCGTGACTTGGCTCAAGGCCCCGGTGTCATGTCTTTGTCATTTTATACTCGAGTACCTGTCTTTAAAACAACGGGCCCTCGCATGGTTTTTTGCTCCAGTGTTAGACGGTGAGTGAATGGTAGCTGCCATCGGCCGCTTTGCCACCATTTATTTGGAGAATATATATATGGCCGTAAATATGTGGACAACCCAGTTGATTGGACAGCTGGGCAGTTAGAGAAAGGCCCTTTCGCTCTCAATGAGATGTTCAACAATCACATTTGAGTGTGATATTTGCAAATCCACACACATTTGGCAATGTAGTGTATGTCAGAACCCTTAATAGAATAGAGACAATGGGGGTTGAATGTCAGGAATACCACTGTGACTGGCTGCAGACCAGCCCTGCCACACTGACTATAACTGTCAGGGTGCTGGAGACGCCACTATCTCTCCCCTGGCCACGGCCTGATCCTGGGGAGGATCCCTGACTGCTGCGCCTGCCGCTTTCAGTTGCTTGAAGGCCTGCAGTGTTTGCTGACTGGACTGCAGGGGTTGTTACTCCCACACCCTGGGGGGGGGGGGGGGGGGGTCAGTTAAACCACCGGCTCCCCCCCCGGGGTGTTGTGTTGGTGGCCCGGCACGGCCGGAACCCCCCACCGGCAGAACGAGAGGAGC
>JAVQJD010064554.1:0-11578 GCA_036023655.1 Nannoperca australis | reverse complement strand
TGGGGGAGAGGGGACAGTGGGGGACAGGGGACATTGGGGGAGAGGGGACAGTGGGGGACAGGAGACAGCAGAGGGGACATTTTAGATGCATTTGCACCACAACCCAAAAGACTTTAAGCACATGACGTGAAATTGTTAAATTAGCTTGAAAATACTGTATAATGTTGATGTAATCCAAATATAATTAAGAAGAGTCACCACTGTAGGCTGCATTTACTTGTAGAACATTTCTGTGAATTAAAAGATAGTTTTTTTGGTTTGGTTCTGGTTTATTGAAAACGTTTTAATATATTATATAAGATATGAGACTTTGTCAGTGATGGAAAGAACTTCCGTTATTGTCCCTGATTTATTTATGTCATTTTATTGGACCAGATATAAAGCTAAAAGCTCATCGTCGCCGGTGTTTCCACCACACAAAATGTTTCTCTAAAGTTGGTCTTTTTGTTTCTCCCATGTACAATGTCCTGTCCCAGGGATCTACACCGCTCAGGCAGTAACAGTTCAATCAGATAAACACAATAAAGCACGAAGCAAGAATGAGGAAAGCCGAATTAAAAAAACAAGAAAGCAGACGAGGATGTGAAAGCATTTACTTACTGAGCACGTAGAGGGAGAGAGCGAGGCCCGCCAAGCAGAAACCCTCAAAGAAGCGCAAGGTGCTGAACATGGTGACGTTTACAGAGAAGGCAACACTCAGACCAAACACCAGCATGAAAAGCACCGAGAGAATCAACACCGGGTGTCGGCCAAACCTTAGAAACAGAGAGAAGCAGAAGGAGAAAGACGAAGCAGAGTGTTTAAAACAAAAGGAGAAATGAAGCTGTTGATGTGCAGCCAGGTGAAAGAGACCCATCCAGCCATTGTGGACTTCATGGTTATAGGGGGGGGGGAGGTCGGTAGGTCAATGGGTCGGGTCAGAGCTGAGGCCCCTCCTGGCCTGCACATTTGTTTAAATTGTCTCCATGGTTACTGATCCCAAACACAATGCGGGGACTTTTGTTTCCCACGAGGCAGTTGAGGTGGTTCACAGACTTTTCACCCGCTTCTAAACATAACCAAGCAGATAGATGGGATTTTATTTCACCGTCCATGTTTCCGGATATCTGCCTCTGGTGTCATTTAAGGTCATTTAAATCATTTAATAGCAACACGTCTGTCTGAAAACGATCTCCTGGAAAGTCCTGGAGGACTCGTCCCTGTTGACAGCAGCGTCTGTGGATTAGCCGGGACATTGGTGCTCACGCAAGAAGCGTCATGTACGTCTGTGGCATTCAGCAACTTTTCCTCTTTTGCACGAACAAAATGTCCAAACGCTCCACAACACACTTAAATATCACAATGACTTGATCTGAGTGAATTTGGTGATTAAATGATATTTAAAATAAAATAACAAATATAACTAAGCCATGATTTGATGATTGTTTCACACAGCAACTTGTACAGTTCAGTCAGTTGTTCTCTGTCTTAGACTCAGAGACTTTATTGTCATTCGTGCAACATGTTTATACACAATGAAATTTCATTGCACAGTATTCAGATATATTTAAAATATGCAAGTGATATATATATATATATATGTATGTATATACAGAAACTGAAGCAGTATGTATAAATATATAACAGTAGTGCAGAACCGAGGCAGTCAGAGTGCAATGACCACCAGTATCATCCTCTGTTACAGCACCTGATGGTGTAACATCCGCTGCTGTGAGCTGTAACACAGTATTCTCTCCTCCACCTCCGTGACTTTCACCTCTCACATTACGTCTGAACAGAACGACTCTTTAAACCCGTCGCAGAGCTGCTCTGTGCTGATGACATGTTACCGACAGCCGTGCTATTCATATTTTCTAATTGTTGCGCGTCATCTGCTTTCTGCTGATTTCTGACAGCAGGACTCGAAGCTCTGCTGTTCTTTTGTTACTTTTTTGGGGGGACATTGTATCGTGAGTGAATCTTGCCCACGCGGCCGCCTTTATACGGGGATTTTAGGGACGTTCTTGCATGAGTGCCATTATTTCTGGAAAGGGTTGCTGTTGAATCTTTAGACACACTAGCAGAGTGGCTCTAGGGATGGAAATGTCTACAAATATGTCAACATATATCAGGCGGATTGGCATGAAATCTGGTCCAGATGTTCATGGTCCCCAGAGGAAAACTCCTGAGGACTTTGTCCATCCCTTGATATTTCCTCTAGGATTCAGGGATTCTTTATTGTCGTACAAGTCACACCTTCACATGCCATTGTACGAAAATAGGTTCTGAGGTCGTGGTTAAAAGCCAATAAAGAAACGATCAAAATAAATAAATAACAAGGCTACTATATATATATATATATATATATATATATATATATATATAGAGAGAGAGAGAGAGAGAGAGAGAGAGAGACAATAAACATAAATAAAAGTAAAAGAGCAGTAGCAGGCCACCAGCAGGTCAAGGTTTTTACTTATCCAGTTAAAAATATCCACATCCACTGGATGGATTGACTAAAGTGTCTCAACAACTTTTGGGTGTATTTCCATGATTTTGATGCAGACATTCATGTTGAATTGAAATAACTTTGATGATTTCTTCACTTTGAATCTGGCGCCATCATCATCAATTCATTTTGTCCAATTCTTGCACAAAAACCTGCAAAACCAATGACATACTAAGATGGTGAACATGGTAAACATTATACTTTCTAAAGCCTGTTTTTAAGTATGTTAGCATGCTGACGTTAGCATTTAGCTCTACGCATCACTGTAAACTCTCCGGGCATCGTACGATTGTTTGGTACTGTTCACAATACACAATACTATAATAAGTGTTCACCCCAATTAAACATACTGGACCTTGGGGTCAAGTGTACTCAAGGTTTTATTCACAGAAACAAAATGTCAGGCACCTCCGGTGTTTCGGGGTGAAGGCAGAAATCGTAGAAACCTTTACAAATAAAACCCAAACTATCTGCATGGTTAGAGACCTGTAGATTAAAGTGACAACTTGGATGTTTTAGGGTTAACAGAAGCTGTATAGAGGCACAAGACAGGCAGCTTACCAATCAGCCATGACACCCATCACTAGGTAGCCAAATATGGAGCCCACCAGCAACGAGAACTTGGCAATGTGCACCTTCCAGGCCGAGTCACAGACCAGGTTCCACTAAAACAAGAGACAAAGGCAGAGAGAAGAGCGTTAGTGGACTTTTCAGAGAAAACCCCAAACACAATGAGGTTATTGTTGAATTAAACATCAGCAGCTGCACAGGAACAAAGACACGTGGGCTTCTCTCATCACACATCTGTCAAACTCTGCGACTCTCTGACTCACTGTTGTGAACAAACATGCTACCCACGTTTCTGAAATACTCAGATGTGCTTCCTGAAGAGGGAAAACAAAAAGCAGCGTGTGTGTGTGAATGTGGGCGCGTGTCTCTGATAACAGAAATCAAATCAATAGCTTTCCACTCGCTCCTGTGACGCCCATGGGTCAGCGCACACGCCGCTGCAGCTCTCAGCATCTGAAGCTCAGCCAAGGACACATGTGGAAGCACGATGTGTACTCTATATTTGTGCACAACCCTGAAAGTATCTGCAAGAGCCCATTCAGCGATGTGTGAAAGCAGTGTTGGTGTTTAACAGTGATGTGCAGAACCTCCGACTGTGCACAGGAAGCACAGAGGCGAGAGCGGAAGGAGAGGATTATTGGTTGTGAAATCGCCGTAGTGATCTGGAGAACTCAGTCAGTATGGCTTTATTATGTATGGGCTATTAGCACAGACGCTATCTGAGGAAACAGATATCATTCATGCACACATGCCAGAGCTGGGTGATAACTCGTGGGTGCAAGTGCACGGCAGGATTAACCTGCGAGGGGCTGCCAGGGTTCTTTGATTGGCTCTTAAACACATTAGTTTAAGAATAATGCGGTATATAAGCACAAAACTGAACAAATGAAGGTTTTAAACTGGATCCCGACACAGCGGCCCTCATCTAAATAAGCTGTGGAGTTTGTTATCAGGCACATGAAGGCCTGTGTGGGATATTAAACCACTTAACACACAGTGAACCAGGGCCCCTGGAGTTGTGGGCAGGGATGCACTGATCCATACTGAGCAGATCAGTATGTCAGTCAGACTTAACGATCCACCTTAAACACAGTTCCTTCTTCAGGCTTCCACTATTAGTTACGTCCACTAGGTCCCGGCAGAGGACACCGCTTGGACACAGCTGGGCCACTAAAGTTCGTACCTCCACTGTTTTAGAAGTCATCTGGTATCAAGTTGCCACATTGTGATGTGATAAAATGTCGAAATGTGACTTTGACATCAACCATATTTCTTTCACACACACACACACACACACACACACACTCAGCTGCGTTGCCCTAAACTGAGACTGGTGATGATGATGACGATGAAGATGATGATGATGGTGGGAACACTGTGGGTCTATCCGGTGCTCACTCGTTACCTTGGTAACCACATTCTGGCTAAGTCCCGTGTGCAGCTCCAGCCTCCACTCCTTGCACGCGCACAGCGCGGCGCTGCCGTCGCCGCGTCCCTCCCCGCTGCCGTTGCCGTTGAGCAGCAGCGCGGGCACGCCGCTGGGGACGGTGACCGGCGGGGTCGCCGCGGTCCAGTTACTGTGGTTGGCGTGGGGTTGCACGCACGTGCCATTAGGTTGCGCCAGGAGGAAATAATCCGAGAACTGGCTAAAGCCGATGAACAATGCCGGTATCCAGGTCAGGACCACGAGCTGCTTCTGGTGTTTCCCGAAGCCCCCCAGAGACGGCAGGACCGAGCCGTCGATGTGCGGTAGCAGCCGGGGCACCGGGTGCTCCAGCGGGGTGAAACCGTTCTCGGGCGGGTGGTCCTGCGCCTCCGGTCGGCCGGCTGCCATCACGCCGCGGCCAAAAAGAGAGCAGCTGGGCGCAACAGCGGGTGAAGCAAAGCCCCCGCTCAGTCTGCGTTAAGCCTTTTGACACAAAGAAAGCCCACGGCGCGGAGAAATTAATCCTGTGTGAAGACAAACAAAAGCGCGATCCAAAAATGGGGGTCTCCGGTCCGCGCAAGCGTGCAGGAGGCACCGAATCACCGAGCGGTCGTCCTCATGGCGAGGGGGCTTGAAGCGACCAGGGGGTGTCCGAGTAGAGCGGCTGTGTCAGGAGGACAGGGCTGTGGAGAGGCTCCCGGAGACTGGTGGACTCGGACAGGCAGGCATGCTCACCAGCACGGGCTTTGTGTTCCATCAGCGCAGCTCCTGCAGCGGGATCCATCCATGTGGAGCTGGAGTGGGCCGGGCCTGCTGGGGGTGTACGAGTGGAGCTACGTCCACAGGATCCACTCAAACATCTGCTGCTCCTTCATCCACGAGCGCCACAGGTCTCATACCTGTCCAAACGTTGACCCCACCCCCCCACCCCTCACCTGGAGACGCGCATCACTTAGTCCCTCACAGTGCGGAGCTCCCACTCATCACCGCTCCACTGGGGTGGTGTTGTGTTCAGGGACGAGGTGGCGGAATATGCTGCTCGGTTTGTCGCCGTGTAGTCAATGGGACACGGTGCCAAAGCGAGGCTTGGAGCAGAGATGGAGGGGGGGGGGGGCACACACCAATCCCCGCCCTCCTTCGGTCGCGCTATGCGCTGCGATTGGAGAGCCTTCAAAGCGCGACTGCACCACTGACGGGCATCTGCAGGCAACAATGATCCCCTTTGTGCAGCCTCTGCTCACTGCGACCTTGTTAGGACCAGTCAGTCACGTTACATGACGTCCATCACTCACGTTCTGCGTCGAGAGAAGATGGTTAAAGATGAAATGCTGCTGCTGCGGGGTTCCTGTGAAGCGTTGGCTGCTCTGCGTCACATGAACACGCAGCATCAGTCACTGGCTTCAGGAGACAATAGCAGGATGTCAGCTTTTTATTTATTTCTTTTTATTTGTGCATAAGTGTGTTCTGTCTGTCAGCCGCGAGGGGGCGTCAAGCGATCACAATACAATCTGCAACACAATCTATCGATTCACTGTCACGATGACAATAAGGAGGCTGTGGCTCGCGACTCCGATGTCTTTAGACGGAAAAAGTGTGTGGCTGCACATGTGACCTTGAGATCAAAGTGAGTGGCAGCGCAGATAATGTACGTGTGTGTGCGTGCGTGCCTGCAGGTGTGTGTGTGCGTGTGTATTAACCCTAACGGCAGACTCCTGATGCCTCTGAATGACATGCAGTTGATATTCAGGGTGCGGCTGACAGTAACAGAGAGGTGACCATTTGTGCTCACCTCCTTCCTCACCCCATCCCACTGCTCCTCCTCCTCAGAGACATATTCAAGTTTAATGTTCGGGAGGAGGAGGAGGGTGTGTGTGTGTGTGTGTGTGTGTGTGTGTGTGTGTGTGTGTGTGTCATCTGTTACAGTCTGCCAACCACACCCATATCATAGCTCATACCAAAGCTGACTCACACATTCTTGGGGCTCTGACCAGAGTGTCACCCCTCCACACACACACACATACACATACACATACACACACACACGCACGCACACACACACACACACACACACACACACACACACACACACCAATTCCAAATTAAATAAAATGTCACTGTCAGCAGTTGTTTAATTAGTAATAATTCAGGTGAGAAGATAAACATCAATCACATGTCTTCCTGTTGTTACAGCTGAGAGGCTGTGAGATTAGCCTAGCTTAGCATAAAGACTGGAAGCAGGGGGAAACAAGTAGCCTGGTTTTGTCCAAACTCAGCAGCACATTGAAATCATATCTCTCCTTATATATATATTTATTTTCTTTACATAAATAGAAATGTAAAAATGGTTTTGATTTTGATTTACATGCAGTTTTAAAAAAAAGGTGGGTTTGTGTTTCAGTGCCACCTGCTGGACATTTGTAAAAAGCAGAGCTGCAACAAGCTGCATTCAATAATGTGTATTGTAAAGTATAAAGTATAGTTATTCACTTATTGGTCACTTCAGGTAAGAGGCTAATGCAACTTCTTTCTTCTCTTCCTGTGTATGTAACAGCAGTTTTATTCTTTTACATTTCTGTTCACGTATGTCTTAAAACAAACAAGACAATTCAGTTAATTAGTGAGACTCTGAGGCGTTTATTAGTATTTAGTTTTAGCTTTGGACAGAGCTAGCTTAGCAGTTTCCCTCTGCTAAGCTAAGCTAATCCCCCCTTGCTTGGTGGTATTGATCGTCTCATCTTACTCTTTTATAGAAAATTAATACATTTCTCAAACTGTGGAACTAAGCCTTTAAATTAAAGGGCAATACCGCAGTTTTCGCATGTTAATTACATTTTATAGTCATGTAATATATATTTTTACACTTTTATCTTCTTGTAAGTATTTCTCTTTTTGCATTTATCTGTTTTAATATGTGTAAAAGCACTTTCTAAATGAGTTTTTTTAAAGGAATTTATGGTTATGATTATTATTAATATTAAATTCAACACATTGGGCACAACCTGAAGATACTAATCCATCACATTGAACTCCATGTCAGCTTTATTATTTGTCAGCTGTGTTATTGTGCTGTTAATGGAGAACAAACAAATGATGCTCGCTGTGTCACATTGATTTTCATATGGTGAAATAAGTGGAAATCAATGGGAGGTTGGTGAGACACGTTCAGAAATATCTAAACCACTACATCATGCAAAAACACCCGCGTGGTCCTTTAAGTCTTCAGAGACACTCTCGACTCCGCTGACAGGCCTGGACTGAAAGAATGCCTCTGTGCACGAGGAGGTGGAGCGCCGTCATTTTGTCTCCATGAGACTATTGACCCATATTGGCTCAGGTGTCATGTGACGGCTCTCTGACGGCCCCTCCCTCCCTTTTCCTCTCCCCGGCTCTGTCTCCATCCCCCCAGGAGGCATATCCATGTCACCCTGCTGCACAGGTACACTTCTGTCAGAAGTATCAGTGAGCTGCAGCAGCCTGCAACCTGCCTGCTCCCCTGTCAGCACGATACACAGTGGACATGTATATCCTTATTTATACCCGCTCCTGTGTATATACAGTATCCTCTGATGTACTGCTAAGGTGCAATTTGAGCTCTAATATCACATAAACATGACAAGAAACATGCAAGCTGCTGTGTGGAAACTCCTCTGTGTCACCTCTTTCACCTGGGATGGAAAGTCCCTCGGGCAATGAGACTTGTTTTTGTCTCGTTCTCCCTTATATGCTCGTTCTCTCTCTCTCTCTCTCTCACACACACACACCTGCACAGGTGTGAACACAAGAGTAAGAGCTCATTATTTCACCCTACTCCCTATGATTCAGTGTGCTCTATTAAAACTGAACAGCTGTCGAAGCCTCCAGATGAAGTCCTGACTCTTCCCATTACATGACTGTGTGTCTTTGTGGTTTCGTCTACGTACCTACCAGCTCCACCCTAACCTCCACCGCAGAGTCCGTATCAGAACATTTAAAGCATGTGCAAAACAAATCCAAATGACTTGGGCAAACTCCAACTTCACATTCACTTCAATGCATAAAAAAATGAACATTAAGATTAGATAAGACACAGCTGAAGGACACTTTGACGCAGTGGAAAGTAAACTGCGTGTCTGTCTTTATTGTTCACTGTCCATGAAACAAACTGTTTATTTCACAGTTTTAGCAGTGAAGCGCTGTCACGTCTGCAGGACAAGTCCTCGTCTGTCTCACTAGTTTTTGGTTCCAATAGCTTTGTGTAAAGGAGAGACACCACAGGTCTCTGCTGCTGTCAGAGTTTACAACCTGCACTGCTCCCGGTGTACATACTCAAAATAGAACTGATAACTTCACTGTGCAATCGCAGTACCCATACTGATGTAAATTCATTGGTTTTTGTACATATGTCTATATATATATCATCATTTTATTCTGTATTGTTAGAAATTTTGTGTGCTATATCTTTATATCTATTACTGTTTTTGCACCTTATCACCCATGCTGCTGTAGCCCTGCAATTTCACAATTGAGGGACTAACATCTCATCTCATCTCATCTCTCATCTTAAATTGGATGGATTTTGGATCCAGTTCCAAATTGATAAAAAAAATACCCCAATTCATTCAGCTCAGAGTCTAATTAACTCTTATTGAACCTTTTATCTCCACACACTCTCTCTTTTTAAAGACTAACAATGATCACCAAACATTCACATATCCATTCAAAACAAGTTTAAGTTCTCTCAATGTTAAGGAAAAAATGTTGAAAGCTGAACTTAAATAGATTCAAGACAGGTTTCAAGTTCATTTGAAGATCTCGTATCTAAAAAGCAAAATAATTAAAAGTGTTTATTCTTAACAGAACATGACACATCATACAGGAATTTAGTGAAACCAACTTAATGTAAATGTTTAAGTTTTATTTTCAAAACTTTCAAATTTGAAGTCCGAAAATGTTGATTTTCTCCGCTGCTTCATTAGCACATGTCAGCAAACTTCCCAGCATGCATTGTTTGAGAGTTTTGTAGTTTGAAGAAAAGACGTGCTGGAAAGCTGCTGCGTGTCTTTAATGCATGTTAAGAGTGTTTCTTCTCATAAATAATGAAAACAATGCAAACCACAATGAGTTCAGACGGATAGCAGCTTCTCCTGTTGTCTTCACACTCACTCTGTCTCTCACAGCAGCCAAGTAGTATTTGAATATTTAAGTACTTTATGTAAATGTAAAGCATATTTCACTTTTGCAAAATGTCACCATGATAAATTGTTAATGCAACTTAATATCTTACATTTATTAACTTTATTTCGTCCAAGTTGTGTTTGTGAACTGAACCAGCCTCCAGTGTTTTACAGCGCAGGTTCAAATCTTAACTCAGGTGGAAAGACGTTACTTTGCTGCTTTTAAAGAAACACAAACAAGCCGGGCTGTCCCCTCACCCCCTACAACAGAATGATAATGTGTTCAGGCTGAACTCGAAAACAAAGTGTGGTCTGTCTGAGTGAGACTACAAGCTGTACGAGCATAAGGGGGCTCTGTGATCTGTGGGTATATCCAGATTTATTACATAAATTAATCTTATTGTAAGTTCTGTAATGAACACGTTTCCAGTTCATGAAATGGTTATATTTTATATTTGAAATGTGTTTTCCTTCCCTGACGTCTCTTTTGCTAAACATTTAGACACTTCCTAACCTGCTGACACTGATGCGCCTTATGTCATGCACACAACATACTTTTGCATGTGTCTTCTCTGCACCACCTGCTTGTACAGGTGCAGGCATGGATGTTACCTCGACAGGCTTTTAGCCTCGAGCGTGCAGAGCAGAGAAGACACCGCACGGACGCGCCCATGCATGAGTGCATAACCGGCTCAGCTTTCCACTCGTTATTATGTGAAATCTTACATCTACATCATGTAGTAATGAGCTTGAGTGTGTGACCAAGTCAATTCAATTCAATTCAATTTTATTTATATAGCGCCATATCATAACAAAGTTATCTCAGGGCTCAATCACATGGAGCCGGTCGAGACCGACTTCCACACAAAGACCCAACGTTCCCACCATGAGCAGCACCAGGAGACAACGGCAAGGAAAAACTCCCTTTAACAGGTATAAAACCTCGAGCAGAACCAGGATCCAGGTGGGCGTCATCTGCCTCGACCATGTGGGTTGAAAGAAGGGGGGGGGGGCAGGAGAGAGAGAGCAGGAGGAAGGAGAACATACAGCAGTACAGTATAACAGTAAAGTCTGCCGTTTATCTGAATCACCAAGTCTTCTGCAGGTGTCACACTTATGAAGTGACTGCATTTTGATGTGAACTAACTAAACAATGAAAGTCAGTCATGAGGACGGTTTCCTTCGTGCTGCTGGTTTCCTGTGATGTCTTTGAATCCTGAGAACAATGTTCAACAAGCAGCCACACCCTGATCACAGCAATTATCATCATTACTCATCAGCACTTTTAATCCTTACGCTTAATGACAAAAAACTTTCCCTCCACACACACACACACACACACACAGACGCATTGTTCAAAGACATGCAGGATGAAGAAGCCAAGGACCTGACAAGACGAGACAGACACTAAACTAAACTAAACAAAACAATTAAGAAGTCAGTGTCAGAGAGAAGAAGAGGCGCGCTGTCTGTACATGCAGTGATGAGGTGTAAGTCAGCACAGAAACACTGGGAGAAAGCTGTGTGTGTGTGTGTGTGTGTGTGTGTGTGGAAAGGGGGTTTCACTTGATAGTTGGATTACTACACAGCACTCCTCCCTTGGATCCAGACGATCAGAGGTGTGTTTGGGTGTGGAGGCTGTAAAGGAGGTTCCCTCAGCTCACCTGTGGGGCAAAGCCACGTTGGAGGCGACTGAAAGGGCGTTCAGTTTATTAATATTCATCGTAAAGCTTATTCATTCTTAGAAATACCCACCTGACCCTGTAATCCACACACTGTGCTCCTCCCACCCAACACAGTTTTCACTTCCTGTTTATCCTTTTCTCTTCCCGCAGGGTCCTGATGGGGGGGGGGGGGGGGGGGGGGGGAACCCAACCTGACCCCCACCCGGGGCCCCCACCCGAAAAAATAAAAACCCGTTTTAACCCCCCTCATTTTTGA
>JAVQJD010064536.1:0-33892 GCA_036023655.1 Nannoperca australis | reverse complement strand
TTTCTTTAAAGTTAAGACTAGTTTAAAGTCATCTTCATTGAAAAGTACAGTGCTTTTCCTTCAAAAATAAGGACATTTCAATGTGACCCCAAACTTTTGAACGGTAGTGTATGTATTGGCAGCAGTATTGGCACTAACTGTGACAGTACCGTTGTAGTTGCCTCTAGCATAGATGCTGTAGCAGTTGACTTGGTAGATCCTTGTTCAGTTCTCAGGTTGGTTGCTATTTTGTGCAGGATCTTTTCTTTTTTACTACAGTTCAACTAATTGATCAACTTATTCGGAGTATCTGTTTCAACTGTCAGTTGTTCTTGTGTTCTGAGAAAGATATTTAAGTGGTGGCATTGTTTGTTTATGTATTGTTCGTCCGTAGGACATTAGTTTGTTGGATGGAAATTCTCACCTTTCAGGGAAACTAGGAGTTATGTGTTACGTCACCCTCCCTGATACTGTCCACTGGACGTGTTTCATTGTTTATTGTGCTCTGAATTATTCAAGGCCTTATGGAGAGTTGAAATTGGATCAGGATGGATAATGCTCAAGTAGCACTGAACAACAGATCAGTTTATTCAGTGCACTGTTATTGTATGTGGTGTTAGACCAGGGAAGTTGAATGTAAAAAGCAGTTGTAACGTGAGTTGATGCTCATTTCTAGCAGGCAGGTTGTGTTGACCTGGGTCAAGTACTGGTTTGAAAATGTTCTCAGTGTCTCAGAAAGTAAATGTTTTCCAGTGTTTTTATTCCAGTGTCATATATTTCAATCTTAGATATATTAGAAGACCGCTCGTAGTATGTAGCCAATTAGAGGATCATATGTGTCAGTCAAGTCTTTTTTGTGTGTTTGTTTTAGATTTTCTTTTAAATATTCATCTTGTTTACTGTATAACAGTCTTGATAGTACTGGAAAAGTCCTTTGTCCGAAAAAAGTACACTTGTTGGACTTTGCTATAGTTAAAACTTTATGGAGAAAGTAGAATAAAACAAATACGCTAGCATTATATTGCAAATACCATGATCTAGCTCTGCCTTCAACTTCCTCCTGATTCTTGTGGCTTTGGCAAAGATGTGCTGAACAGTGCTGAAGATGACGACAGAGGTCTTGACAACAATTTATTGAATTGAGAGGCCAACGGGACATTTACTTCCTGTTCTCCCCTGCTTCCCCTGTGTCTTTCTTTTCTTCTATTCCTTTGCCTAAATAATGCAGCATGGAGACTTTCCAGACGGGCCTCATCTCATTGGAGCTGCTTTGATTGGCAGTCTTTCCTCCACACCTGTTGGAGTGATTGACAGCCAGTGGGACATCCTTATTACATCCCCTCATCTCTTCAACTCCCACCACCACCCACCCTTCTTTCTAGCCAGTAATTGCTGACATTTATGCAGTGTTTCATGGTGTTTGCTAATGTATTAATGCTGCGGAGCCTCTGAGGTGCCTTGCCTTGTAGGGCCAGCACCTCCCTCCATTTCCCAGCTGGCATTAATGGAATCCTCCTCTACCTGATAGGGGCCTATGAAAACGAGGGTTTATTTAGGGGGTGGGGGGGGGTGGTGGTTTCCGTAGCAACAGGGCTCAGCAGTAAGCTCAGGCAGAGCCCCCGCTCCCTTGTGTGATTGACTGCTTTCAGGTGACATTCAGCACTAAGTTATTCTGTCGGTCTCATTTTCTATCTTTTCTAGCTGTTTTTATATGTCTCTTGAAGCTCACATTTCACAGAGATGGTTGTGTCTTTATTTGAGGAGGAGGATGTTCCTCTTCATTAGCTTGGTCACCTGTTAGATCCTCCTACTGTGTACGACCATAGAGGCACAACACCATGCTGGATGAAAGAGAACACCTAATGCCCACAGTCGTTTTTTATGCCTGCCTTTGCTTCAAGCTTTGTATTTGCATTTCTATGCGTGTACGTAATTTACACACAACAACCACAAAAACTCAAACCCAAGATATTAATCACGGGAGACATATCTTCAGCAAGGCTCAAAGGAGTCTGAGACAAGGAAACCAACAGGTGTTAAGGGTGGGGTGCGCTGGGCCTGACTTTCTTTTTTGCCTTCCTCCGCCCTATCAAGTATTCATTTTCACGTTTGCAATATTTCTCACCCATATTTCTTCTTTTAACCATCTCCTTTCCCTTTACTGTCTACTCTCCCCGACCTCTCTCGCCGTACTTCCCTTGCTCCATCAAAGAGAAAGTGGAGTAAGGTGGTACTGTGGTTGTGGTTGCCGTCAGTGCAGCTGTCAGTAGTAATTATCTCACACTCACAGCCAGACACCTAATCCAAACACTGCCCACACTAGAAAAGAAAAAATGAAACACAGAAAGAATGAAGGGAGAGAGAAAGGCAGAGAAAGAAGGGAAGAAAGGGTTGAAGAGGGGAGGGAAAGGAGGGAGGGGGGTAAGGGAGAGAGAAAATTCTTTCCCTGTATCGGCCCCTGAATGCTTAGAGTCTCAATGCAAGTGTTAATTAAAAGAATCCAAAAAAGAGGAGCCAGTCCCTTTGTGTGGAGATGTGGGAGAGGGTCATTTGGGGGGGTTAACCTCATCCCCCCCACCCCCCGTGCCCTGTGGCGCTTCAGCCTTGTTTCCACGTTTTACCACTGAGCTGTCAAGCTGCACTTGTGTACCTCAACATCAGGAGAAGCCGTCGGGTCAAAGCGAGGAAGAGGATTGAGAGGCACTCAACTCATTTTTTCCCCTTTTCACCTCCCCTCCTTGCATCCATGTCAGCCCAAACCCTCCAGGCTGCCTTTGACAGGGGAAGTGATCAACTTTATTTATACACTTATTAGGCCCTCAGACGAAAGCCTCTCATTGTGAGTAGTGGGGGTAAAGGGTTTATGGGGATCCTCTCGGCAGCCGCTGTTAAGATTCTCACGTTTGATTGCCACTCGATTGGGAAATAGGCAGAATAGACTTGGAGCCATGCCTTCACATACTTGAGGCTCAGACCCTGTATGTCTTTGTCTGGCTCAATACCTACAACTCTCTCTCTCAGTGCTAATTCAACTCTCAGGACAGGCACCCATCCTGCCTCAAGTGGCCATAGCTTTTCTTTCATTTAACAAAAAGTATTGCTAACTTCCTTTTACTTTTACTGTTTGGGGAATGGTGTTTTTGTTTTATTCCTTTGTGAAGTTATCTGGAAAAATATGAATAACACAATGATCTAATAAACAGGAACAGACTACTAAATTAGTTAGAGTTAAGTTACATGAGCAAAGACGAGGCAATTCAGTTAAGTGTTCTTCGTAGGTGTTCTAGGGATACTCAGCTGTCCTTTCTGTGACATTTACACACTTCTCATTGTCCAGAGTACACTTGCTACTAATTGGTAATACATAAGAAATACAATCTGTTTCTCCTATTATCTGTGTGTACACCTCTGTTACTGTGTCTCGGCTGACTGACTGTTGGAGGCCTCATTAGAAAGGTTTTACTTCACTGAGAAACAAAAGTCATATTTTTCATGAGATATATTTATCATCTTTTTTACTGTTGGCTTATCCCTTTAGCGGTGATGTGATCCCTGGTAGAAGTAGTTTCAACATTGCATCGCAGTCCGGACACTTTTTTTTTCAGCAGTTTTCCTTGCTTAAGACAACATGGAGAAGGAATACTCATCAGGATATCATTTCTTCTTGAACTGTCAGGGGAGATACTGCTTTTCTTATATCTTCTTCTTGGTTACTGAGCTGGTGGGATTTTAAGACACAGTGGTCAATATTATAATTGGTATATCCCTAGAGATCAGGCTGCAATGAACTGTAAAATGGTTGTTCCTCTCCTGAGGATCAGTTCATTATCTTAGTTTAGGAAAACATCTGTCTCTAAACAATTCATATAATTTCAAATCTGAAGTATATGGTTGTAAAACCACATCTAAGGGACAAAAACATGGTTGCACCTCAGGAATGGCAATATGAATAAAATCCTCCATCACTTGTATATGTCTATTTATATCACAATAATGATATATGCATACAAATTCAGATTAAATTGTAAGTACATTCAAACAATTTATATCAAATTAAATCAACTTTTTATGGATACAAAAGCCAGACAGGATTGTCTGCTTTTGCTTAATTGAGTGAGTTTAGCACTTGGCAAATCAAGGTGCTTCATCAGATCCATGCAAAAATCATATAAGTCAATATAACCCCAAAGCAGTCTAGCTCATTGATTTGCAACATTGTTCAAAAAGGTCTAACACATGTGATACAAACGATACAAAATTATATCATCTACCATATGGTATATGTCTTCATATTGTCCAACACTGGTCGTACCGAGTCATGCATGTAGCTCAGCTACAACTGTCAACATTTTTTTTTGTGCAAATATTTTTGTCTTTTGGCTGCAGCTAACTTACTTTCTAACACTAAAAAAAGATAAGGTACTTTAAAAAGGAGGAAAATAATAGATAGTGGGGTACTTTGTCACATACTTTGGTTCTTATCTGTGACAGGTACACAGAGGTACTCCCTAGTAAGTCCATGTTGCTGACAAGGTCTAGTGGTTACAGTGTTCTCTCCTGCTATGGAAGCTGAGGCCAACATGAGGAACCACTATATTTTAAAAGAGACTGAGGGAGAGTAACTCCCTGCAGTCTGTGTAACCCTTTTCATACTCAATTGGCGTTGCATGTAATCGTCTCCTGATTCAACCATGTCCAGCTGCTCTTTGTGTGTCTTAGCACCTGACAATGGAGCAGATCACAGGACCTCTGCAGGGGACGAGCAGCTTCTCGGCCTCTTATCACACCCAGCCTGCCTGCCCTACCTCAGCCCTGCTGTTTAGAAGTTCACTCTCCCAGAAAAGTATTTGCATCTGGGGTTTCTGCTTTGCTCTCAGCATTTAGTATGTCAGTGGATATATTGTTGCAGCGTCATGGTTTGGTTACCAGTCTTGCTTTTAGTGGTCACTGTTGAAAGGAACTAACAAATGTGTTGAGAAAATGCTAAGATTTTTGCTATTTTATATAAGTTGTCTTTTGGTTCCACATTGTTGCATAATAGGAATCAGCCTACAACCTGGCACGCCACTTTTTAAAAGCAAGGTTTGTTTAGTTTCACACTACATCCTGCAACTGCCTTGCCTGTATTGTTGATGTCCCGGGGGGTCTAAGCCAGGAGACACCAGCTGTAATGAGTCCCTGCTGAATGCTGCCATTTTCACTCCTGGCTTTGCATTTGGCAGCTCATTAGTCAGGTGTTCTCTTTCTACAAACCACCATCACACTAACGGATACTGCAGGTGTACACAAACCTCATGAAGGTTCTTTACTGATTATTGAGATGAGCAAGCCTGTGTTTGAAAGTCATAAAATATCTCATGATACAGGCTATGTGTCTGCAGCCTGGGAAAACCTCATCCTAAATAGGCTAACCAAAGTATTTGAGAAGGTACTATGATGAGTCAGTTTTAAGGTTTGTCTTGTTCTGATTCGAGTTCCTTCTTTGGTAAAGAGTAGCAGTGAGAGACATTTACAAACACTCACTCCCCCCGAATGAACAGATTGGACTAACTTTGAGTGGACTAAGATTGGGCCAGTAATCACATATGGTCTAAGATCTCACAAAACCGGTTGATTATTAGACTAGCCTTAAGCACTCTTTTGTTATGTTCCTTTTTTTTTTTTTAGATGACGCTAGCTGTCTCCGGGATCAGCTATCCTTGCCATCACCTCAGTGTTTGTCGAAGGTCCTCACCAGCCAACTCCCAGGAGCCCACAGAAGAGGTACACACACACACACACACACACACACACACACACACACACACACACACACACACACACTCTTTCTCAAAGGATCTGTGCAGTGGATTAATTTCTCCCTGGGCGCTGTGTATACATGCTAACTCCTAAAACATGAAGCACGAAATGCTTCTGTTAATTACTTCTGTTAAAATAAGTATGGCAATTAATGAATCATTTATGTTTACAGTGTGCAGATGTCCATATGGTCAGCGACAGCGAGGGGGATGATTTTGAGGATGCGTCAGAGTTTGGTGTGGATGATTCAGAGATGTTTGGAATGGGCTCGTCTACCTGTCGGAAATCACCCATGAGTACGTAAAGTGGAGCACCTTTATAATTTTAGATTAGAGTTTATAATTGTAGCTCCAGGTATTGTTTTAAATGACAGTGACACGCATCCAAATAATTGTTGTCCTTTTGCAGTGCCAGAGAATAGTGAGAACGAAGCTGATGCCTTACTGCACTTTACTGCTGAATTTTCTTCAAGGTGAGAGAAGCCCCAAGGTTCTTCTCATATTTACTGATTGACATAAAAGATGGCTGGCACGTAACAATGTGCTTATGTACTGTGTGTCCTTTAGGTATGGAGAGACCCACCCAATGTTCTTCATTGGGACTTTGGAGGCAGCGTCTCAAGAAGCCTTCTATGGCAAAGCCAGAGATGTAAGTTGACAGTTTTAATTGATTGAGATACTGTAATGGGTAACAAAATTGAATTTTGACTATGTGTAAGATACAAAGTACTGGGTACCAATGTTGGCTTGTCCTTCAGCACTGATGTCATTCCTGCTTGTTGTAGCCTAGCTGCTGCTTTTTTTGTGTGTGAGCAGTTTTCTTTGCTTAAGACAACACAGAGGAGGAACACAGACTGAGCAGGATATTATTCATTCTCTTTCTGTCAAGGGACATACTGCGTTTCTCATTTCTTCTCCTTCATTACTGAGCTGGTGGGAATTTATGACACAATGGTCAGTATTATAACCAGTTGCAGTATAGGTCTACTCTTATCCAGGCTGCAGTAAAGTGTACAATGGATGTTCCTGTCCTGAGGACCAGTTACACAGAGTTCATTATCTTAGTTTAGCAAAAGCTCTATTTAAACACACACACACACACACACACACACACACACGCACACAATGTAAAGATGCAGTTATACAGTTGGGTACCTTGTCAGGGATTTGGGTTCTTATTAATACTCTCCAGTCAGTCTACATAATTCTCTCTCTAGTATAGATGATGACACCATGAAGAATTCCTAATTAGATCGTAACAGCAGCGGACTGAAAATAGCACTGTATTTTAAATAAAACACTGCATTGGGCTGCATTGGTATATAAAGTTGTTGTAGCTACCAGCGAGAAAGTTTATGCTCCACAAAGTCCAGTTTAAAAAAAACATATCCATGAGTTTCAAGGCTTATCAGATGTCAGAACACTGACTTGGTAAAAACTGCTACCTCTCATGGATGCTTAAATTACTTTCCTTTGTAGTATTTTGGCATAATAATTTATTTAATTCAAAGTTGAAGTCATTTTTTTATACAGTGTATACTGTTATTTGTCTACCCCTTGTGTCGTGCTGTGTGGAGAAGGATTTATAGCCACATTGATATAATTTCATCAAAACCCTCATCAAATTTTCACCCTGACAGCTGAGGCTTTATTTTTAGCTGTCCACTTTCCTCGCTTGTTTTTTGGCTTTTGTCCTTTTAAGGATGCTTGTATCAACTGACAGCTTGTGTGGATTACAGCCTTATTAGACTGTGAGGACACAGCAAGATGTTAGGGGGGTTCAGATCACCAGGCACACAGAGAGGGAGGGCGTGTGGAATAGATGATGGAAGGGGCACAAAACCGAGAGCGTGGTCTGAAAGGCGAGGAGGGTGCAAAAAGTGAAAGTCAGAGAAAGAGACTGAGTGAAAAGAAAGACGGAGCTAGATAAGAGCATGAAAGTTTGCAGGATAAGGGTGTGAGGGATGGAGAGTGTGTGAAATAAACAGAGATTGGCGTCTCGCCTGCTTCCCAGCTGATCTCCTCTCCTAAGCCAGCACAATATGGCCGATGTCTCCCTGGTGTTCACACACTCTGTACTGTACCACTGTGCTCTACACAGCGCAGGGGCAAAATAGTATTCATTTTCACTGTATTATGTTTTATTCTGGGTGAGCTTGATTTAGTCTGCCAACTGTGCCGTGGTTAGAATGGCTTTAGGGAAGCTGGATACACGCAAAGAGTTTTGCATGAAAACAGAAGCTATTTGATCTGTTCTGTGTTTGTCCTGTTTTGTCACAAGCATCCTAGACGACAGGCCAAAACATGCTGCTTTTGACGGTTTCATTACACAGTAGCATATGTGCACGATTACGCCATCCCTTCCTCCATCTATCCATCCATCCATCCTGTGCTTTGCTCTTTGCTTCCATTTGAAAAGGAATCTAGTTTTTGTGGCCTCGTCGTAGAAAAAGCCTATTTCATTAAGGGGATATTGGAATAGGGCAGATTTGACTGAAGGGGGACTACTCGGTGTGTTTATAAACAGAGGAATCAGTCTCACTCCCTCAAAGCCGGGGAGAGGCTAATCACTAAGCAAAACACTACATTTGATGAAGTGTTTCTGAAGGTGTGTGTTGGGGGACTGTTGAGATAGACTCAATCCATCCTTAATGAAAATGCTTTGGGCTGCAGAGCTGAGCTGAGCTGAGCTGAACCCTCTTGGGGATCAGTGGTTAGTCAGAGCGTACAGAGAGATAGGCCACCCATCACTAACCACGATCCTCACTAAATCCCCATCAACGCAGTGGTTAATCACTCTAACCCCACTCTCCTACGCTCTCCGCTCCTGTCTCCTGTCTGCCACACACAAAGACACATCAAAATTCATAGCCTTGCTGGAGTGGGGAGTTCAGGCATTTATCACTGCCAAGTATCCGCTTTAAAACCCAGCAATAGCCTTGCAGAGTGACGAGGAAAGAGCGCTGGTAAATCAGAATGGCATTATGGCACATAGATCTATCTATCAGAAATAGGGCTGTAAATCAGAGGAAACACTCAGCCTTTGTTTATTGACTGCATGTGAAATTGTTACAAATTTTTAAATTGATTTTTTAAAGAATGAAATCAATGTAGAGTCTCAGTAAAACCGCAGGAAGCTAAGGTACAAAGAATCCTGTATGTGTATATATTTAACCTACATTTGATCGTCCTAACGATCAGTAGTTGATCAGGGGCGTGCAGAGCCAAAAGATACCTGTTTAGCTTCAAGCAGCTAATTCACAGCTGATCAAGTATTGTAATTTGATCAGTTTAATCACACTTTGGAAATAGTTCAGAATTTGACGTTGTTTCTGTTATAGAGAGGTAATATGTTTTCAGCAGGATGTGGAGAGCCTCCTGTGTGGTTGGTCATCGATCTGAATGTGTTTTCCCACTGTGTGTTCATGGTCATTTGAGCTCTTCATTTCGAAGTGTTTGCTTTTCCAGACTGAGCCTGCCATCTGTAGAGCACTATCTGGACTTCTCTGTCCTTCCTTCCCTTTCTACTTTTCTGTGCATGTCTGTATCTCATTCACTGGTCTCCTCTGGTCGTGTTAAACATACCTTACCCGTGGATATGATCATAAATAATCCACAAAAAACGATTAAACCATTATCTTCTGTTAGGAAAGAAAAGCCTCTTGAGCCCTAAGGTTCCCCTTCAAGTTCCTCCAAAGAGGTTTCAAACTTTAGAAATAATTCCTGGACAATGTCACATATATATTGTTGTATTGTGTATGTTTGTAGAGTGACACTTTGTAAATGATGGCTACTGGGGAGGGATTAGTTTGATTGCACTGCACTGAGGGTTTTTTAGTAATAAGTAGAGTAATGGGTGCTGTTTTTTCCAATTTCATTGTGAGGCACTATAATGTGTCCCTTTATTCAGTTTGAATCGAGATGCTCAAATAAAATAGTGAAAATAAATATACACTTGAATCAAAGAACATGAATGATCTACAGCTAAAGGATATTAATCAATTTAATCATAATGTTTGGGACTAAATTCTTTTACTTCTTTTATTAAGACTATTAAGACTCTTAGTTATTTCAGAGACAACCCTCTGTTCTTTACAGTTGGCTCTATCCAGTTGTTAGCTACAGTGAAGTGCAGTGAGTAGTATATATGTTTTGTCGACCACATATACCGTAATTTCCGGACCATAAGCCGCTACTTTTTTTACTTTTTTGCTTTTTTGCTTTTTTTTTGTTCAAAGCATGTGAAAAACAATGATGCGGCTAATTTATGTTTTACATTTAGGCTCGTCACACCAGACAGAGGTGACAAATTACCTAACAGGTCACAGTGGACCAATGAAACCGTTCGAATCACCATAAATCAAACGCACTCACACTAAATTCTTCTTCAGAGGGTGCGGCTTATATTCAGGTGCGCTCAATAATAATATTATGGTACTCCTTTTTCTAGAGGGCCTCATTTAGGCGCCACGAAACTATACAAAGTATTGAGTTCAAGCCAATCGGGCATTGTTTCACTAGAAAAATATTGGCATTGTATGTTTAGATGGAAAATTATATATATTTTAAATATAATGTGGTGTTGACTCAAACTCTCATCTTGTCATCTCTCTTATCGATCTACCTTCAGACAAAGAGTGCCATCGATAATACAGTCAGAGACTCAAGCTGACTCAACGCGAACACTATTCTACTGCGTAAATCTTTAGTTTCTCTCTCTCTCTCTCACACACACACACACACACACACACACATACATACACACAATGCTAGCTTAGACTTAGGTGAACAGGTGTGCGGAAGGGCTATGGGGTCACTATCTAGCTCAGGTTGGACCTAGTAATTTAGCTGAACTGAGGGATTTGCTCCTCCCTGCTAAGACAGGCAATACAAAAGATCTGACTTGAAAGCAGAGAGGGAACAGAGGGGTATGGACAGTTTAACTAAGATGAAGGAGTTCAGTTTGCCAAAATGCCCACTTTGATTAGTCTTTACATTTGCTCTAATTGAGCATGCATGTGTGTTAGTGCGAGTCCTTCACCTGTGGGTACCACGAGTTTGTGCATCCGCGCATGTGTGTTGGGACGTCAGTGTTTGAGTGTGTATCGGGTTGTTTTATTTTATTTTTTTCATGTTGTAAAACTCTCCCTCCCCTCACACTCATTCCTCTCTCAAGACTGAATTTGCTTGTCTTCTCAGCATGAGTGTTTAATCTTTTCAGGCAGTTGAATCGGCCCAATGAATGAGTCCCCGGCTCCTTCTCTCTAGGAGCCCTGCAGATTATTCTAAAGCACTAATCGTTGAGCAAACACAGCAGTGCTCTCCCGTTCCCATTCTACACAGGCCACAGTATAGCACAACTTCTTCTTTCACTTCCCATCACGTTTTGAGCCCTGAGTAGATTTTTTGCTTTTTGGCGTACGTAGCCTAGATTACTGCTCCTGAGAAACAGACCTCTTGACTCCCCCTTCACAGCCATGGTTAAAAATGCACTAAGCGGAGACTGAGAGAGTTTTTCTTATTTTGTTCTTTTATAGCAAGCGTAGTGACATGTAATTTAGAGAGCATTATTTCCAACATTGTCCCCTGGAACCTTTTATGTTTGTGGGTGTGTTTGTTTTTTAATTAGATTGTCAGTAGGGAGAATCTGCCAGGCTTATATGATGGTGTCAATATCCTTGGATTTGGAGCTTCGTCAATATTGTCTGGCCCTGCCGCTACTAACCTGAACAGGCTGCTGGCATTTGGTGTAAAATAAATAGAGTGATTTGTCTGTTTTGTTTTCTCCATATCTTCGTCCCCTCCAAGAGGAGTTTTATTTACACCGCTCTCCATTTGATTTTGCGTGGTATTTGCTTTTTTTTTTGGCCAGTTGTGGCCTTGCTGTGGACTGTAGAAGTCACGCTGGCTCGGCACCCAGTGGTCTCTCGTGTCATTTTATGGTCATGTAATGTGGAAATGTCTCTCCAGTGACGAGACACCCACGCGGGGGCTGAGAGAGCTCACACAGCACAGATCTGAGAGCAATGGCTTTTTAAAAATTACGTTTTGGTAAAAGACAGATTATGCAATTGACGGTGTTTGTGTTTATAAGTATTCATCGTACGTGTAATATGTAAAGTCCGTTTCCCTCAAACTCAACGAAAGCTGTGCACCCTTTGATTCAAAGCCAGCTATACTTTTTATGTTGTTTCACACTGAATCAATTCCCAGTGTGGGGGGGGGATCAGTAACAATGGCCTTTTCACTTCAGCAAGACAATTGTCGAGAGGGAGTCAGTGTATTATTTTCGTTTCTCTTTCTCTACCTCTGACTCTCTTTTCTTCTTTTCTCCACAGAGAAAGCTGCTGGCCATCTACCTCCACAACGATGAAAGTGTCCTCGGCAACGTCTTCTGCTCCCAGATGATGTGTGCTGACTCCATCGTCTCCTACTTGAGCCAGAACTTCATTACATGGGCCTGGGATGTCACTAAAGAAGCTAACAAAGCCAGGTACCTGTCAGCCAGAGAGCTGTTTGATTAATCAGGTGACTTGCTGATCTTAGAGCTGTGGGATTTATCAGTTATGTCATGTTGTACTTTGTCTTGCTGCCTTTACTCAACATTGCAGTTGTGGTATGAATAAAGACACAACTTAGTTTAATACGTTTAGTTTGTTTACTAATTGTTGACCAATACTAATAATACACTCTGTTTTATACCTACATGGGGGGACACAATAATAGGAACACTTGTATAATACACAGTAATTACAATGATTCTGCCTTAAAATACTGCTTTTGTGACACTTATAAGGTTTAAATTTTGTTGAGACTATGCCAAACAGGTATAGATTCAAATTAAACATCTAATTCATGGTGCTCCATATTATCAAGTTTTCCTGTTATTGTGTCAGACCCTGTTGCTACAATTGTCGCACCAGGTAGTTTTCAGTTTTGCTACAAACACTAGTTACAGTTTTAAACTATAGTCCATGAAACATTGCTAGATGAGCGACCGGGAAGGTTGTTACAACTGGTTTAAACAAGTTATTAAATCAGATATTTAAGTTTAAAACAAAGTTTACCATATGAATGATTACCCATGTCAGAAATATTGCAGTAAAACATGGATTATGTTGTAAAGCTGAGTCCAGTTATAATCCCTGGTCCTGGACCTCTCAGGAGACCCTGTCACCTATCAGAATCATACTATGCTTAGTATTGCATTTTCCCAACTGCAAAGTTAAGTAAAGCAATAGCTGAACTCTAAGCCCCGACTGCATGCTTAATCCTTGTGTTTTAATATGTGACTTACTGTCTGGAGGAGTTTGCATAGTGAGTTGCATTTAATCAAGAGTATTTCAGAAGGAGAGCAGCTTGATTGGGTGCTCTGCAAACTGCCAAAATACCCTGTTAAGGAAGCTGTTACTATCTTGTTCTAGTATGATTGTTTTTGATACTTCTGTTAGAGGACGTAGTGCTCTGCCCCATCCTGTTAGTTACAGTTATATAGTTATTTAAAATGTTAAGATGAGGTCTTTGTTTTTTTTTATTTCAGTGTGGACATGGAGCTTTTAGTAAATTATCTAAAATGATTTTGGACGGAACCTCATTTAAAACATAAACAGCGTTTTCAAATCTATTCTCATTAGTGTGGACACGACCTTAATTGCTGGCATTCAACTCTCACTCCATTGCTCACACCCTGTATCTCTGTCTTCTCATTCTCTCTTCTCCTTCATTCTCTTTTTGAAGCTCGGAGGTTGCATGCTAACAAAAGGCGTTGTGTTTGCATGGTGAGGCCCCTGATTGGGCAATCTTGACTAAGCCGTCTGAATAGAGGGTCAGTGAGAGATGAAGGACTCCGTTGGAGTCCAAACATCTCTATCTCTCCGTTTTACACTCCTGGTGCAGCTCCAGCAGTCTGTGTTGGTAACTGGCAGGTCTGCACGGCACCTGTTTATTACACAGGTCCTGCTACTGGGATGGCCATTTCTATCTGGTCGCTTCATTTTGTAGAAGAATATTGGAAATGAACATGAAGGGGTTAGTCCTGCAATATGTGATAGTCGATCAGATCCCATACAGGTTCAAGTATAGAGCTCTGGAGAGGTGGAGGTAAAGGTGGACCTGCTGGGCGTCTGATTGGGTTTGCTCATTACCATTATGCCCAGGGCAAGCCTCATTTCTCTCCTACTTCCCCTCAGCTTTCTGTTACATCTTTCCTTCTCCTCTGGTTTCATTCCTTCTCCTCCCATCTTTCTTTATTTCCTTTCTCTTTATCCCACTACCTCAACTCTCTCCCTCTCCCCAACACCTCCAGAGTTAAGCCTGCCCTCTGGTAGCTACCATTTAAGACCTCACCCCTCCATTATTTCTTTTAAGGAAATTCCCTCCTTCCTTCATTCCACTCTGTCACCCATTGGCCTCCTTTGCTTTTTGCCCCAGCTGAGCCTTTTTATAGCACATTAAAAGGCAGGCAACATCTGGAGCTTTTCATCACACACAGCTAGTCGCAGCTTTGCTGCTAACGCATGCATGCACATGTGCACTCTTACTCACTCACACATAAATTGCTTCCCTGCATTCTCACGCTCTCTGGTTGATCCACAGTGACTGGTGATTGGCATCAGTCACACAGGCTGTTAGAAAGGTATCCTGATGTTGTGTGTGTGTGTGTGTGTGTGTGTGTGTGATGAACCTGCTGATATTGGAATGTGCCTGTTGCTTAGCTCTCCATATTCTCACAGGCCTCCCAGTTAAATGATTAATTATGCATAAATGCAGTTCCGCTGATTGGATGCCAGTGTAATTGTCACCCATGGGAAATTAATCTGCTATATCGTACAGGCGCTGTACTGTACATGGCAAATATTGAAACTATCAGTAGATAAATCACTGAAAGTAGATCATTTTAGCAGTGTGTCATGCTTCCTCAATCTATTACACATTTTATTCCATGCTGACATATCTGTACAAGCACTTGTAACAAGTAAACTAACAACTGAACACCTGTACAACGTAATGCAGTCCAGTACAATGACCCAGCAATGCAGGCGTTCCTGAGTGTAAGTTGGTGTCTTAACCGCTGAGAGCAGGGACAGACCAGCGTGCAAATTGCAAACCTGTTCTGTACACTTGACTTCTCCTCTTGACATCCTCCTAACTGACAACATAACTGGCACAAAATGTCATTTTCAAATCAAAACATGTCCATGTTTGCTCTGAAACAAAGTGTGTATGACACAGTGAGCTAACAGCATCCGGTTCCCAGACATACTCCCATACAGGTGGCTGACAAAAACATTCCCTGCAGTGCTACTGTACTAGCCTGACTCATCAGCTGCTCAGTGGAGCAAATGTGAGGTCTTACCAGTCGACTCGCATCTTCAGGCACGACTTTGATGCGTAGAAATGTGATGAGACAGACCAGGGAAACATTAACTGTTTTAGCTGTGTGGGTGTGCAGTGAGAGGTGAAAATGGGATGGGTGACAAATTAGAAGCTGCCAATCACATTAACCATCGGAGCAGAGCCTTAAACCCAACGTTAGCTGTAGGTTCCATGCAGGTGTTTCCTCTGAGTTTAGTTACCCCTGAAGGGTTTGAAATGCCACAGGTATGGTACGGACTAGGCTACATTCTTTACCATGTTATGTTATGGCTGGATGAGACTGTGTTGAACTGTTCACCTCAGTTCCTGCAGTAGCTTGACTTCCTCCTGCCCTCAGTGTTGTGTCCATACTTGTTCTATAGGTGGATTCATAAGTGCTCCGTATCCTGGTTACAACATTTCTATCATTCTTGGATACAGTGGATACATAGTAAGTTTAGGTTATGTATCTAGATCGAGGAGATTTTATGCTGTGATGAGGATTTTTACTTTGGTGGACTGACTTCTTTAGTTTTGAAATAGAAACCAAAGCATGCTGGTTTGTGTTTGATAGGAGATTTAAGATTGGGCTACCCTTCAAGTTAAGTGTCCATTGTTCCCTGGCCTTTCATTACAGGTTAGAGTTTCCCTGTGGACTATTGTTATGGTCTGCCCGGGTTGAGGTCTGAACAGGGACAAATGTCAGGACAAAATGATCAGTAGGATTTAGGGTACCCAACTTCTTCATTACAAGACGTGGGTCACTAAAAGTTCAACATTTTGAAAAATGTAGTTGTCATATTCCTAAATTCAAGTCTTAAATTCAGTTCTTCTTGGAGTTTACGTGGTCCTGTAGCTTTCATCCATATTTTCAGCATGCACTTGTACAATTACTTTCAAAAGAACCTCAATGAGCTCAAGTACTCAATTTCACAGTTTGAGAAGTCTGCAAGTAGCTCCCTCAGCTTTGGCTTCATGTTTTAATGAGCTACACCCACCTCTCAGACAGCATAACTTCCATCTTCTTCCTCTGACCCGCTGTCCCTCCATCCATTCCATTACTTCTCTATTTTACCAGCCAGTTATTAAAGTAGATCTTATTAAAAGGCGGGAGAAAAAGCTAATCTCTATTTGCATTCAGTCTATAGCAATTCATTAATATTATGACATTTACAGGGAGCTTGGTGGGGCCCCGGCTGCCTGCTACCCTTTTCCCTCTCTGAAATGTTAATTTAAAAAGTTCGGTCTTTGTAATGGAATAAGAAATCCTCTCTTGCCCTATCAATTCTGGGTGTCTGGTGAGGAATACTAATTTATCTACGGTTCCAATTGAGATAGCATGTCACTCTGATTGAATAAGAAAATGCAGAATTGGTTTTAAAGTCCTTAATGCCATGAGTTGTGTGTATTTCTCTTTTTTGCTGCAGTTGGAAAACCTGCAGCAAAAGGAGTATACGCCTCCTTTTCTATATGTTGGTATACATGCATGTGTATGTCTGTGTCTGCTTTATGGTCTATGTATTCTTTTCTAATTACAGGCCAAGAAATGTGTGTGCACTTCCCAGAAAAACAATGAATTGAATTGATTAGAATAAAATAAATATAAAAAACATTATTGGATTATTTCTTTGTCTTCCAGACTACTCACCATGTGTACGAGACACTTTGGCAGCGTGGTGACACAGACTATACGGACATACAAGACAGACCAGTTCCCCCTGCTTCTTATAGTGATGGGCAAACGCACATCTAATGAAGTTCTAAATGTTATTCAAGGTAATTACAACTTTATTAATAGTATGATTTACTATAACCGTATCTATAAATATAACAACATAAAATTACACACTGAAGGTTGTGATTTTTTTTTATTGCTTTTTATCTTCAGGCAATACAACAGTGGACGAACTAATGATGAGGTTAATGGGAGCAATGGAGATCTTCACAGCACAACAACAAGAGGACATCAAAGATGAGGTAAGGACTGATTACAATCAGGATGCCTGTGACCTGATCTCATCCCATACTTTTGTAGTTTGTTGTCGTGGATGTTATGGCGTACATTCCCTGCACTTCACTAAGTTAGTGTACTTCACTAAGTTGGATGACCACACTTTAAACTGGGTCTATTATCCTCCAGTCTATTTCAGACCAGATCCAACTTTCCTCAACTCCTGTCGGGTTCAATCTGTTATTATAGTCTGTATTTATGCACACTGAGTTGGAATAGGTTTTGTTTCGGACCTGTGAAGACGTGAAGTAACAATTCAAACCACTTGGTTCATTAACCAACTTAATTTCCTTGGTTTAACCTATTACTAAAGCCGAATTCAGCAGCTCTAGTGGGACAGTTGAGCCAGTCTTTTACATCTTGCTTAAGAGATAAATGGCAGCATGCTGGGACAGATCAGACGGCATTGTTACACTGTGGCATGCTTGTAATGACAAGCAGAGAATACTTTCCCTTCATTCCCCTTTAGTTCTAGTTTAATGTGCCAACTACAGGTTTTTGAATAGGTACGGGACTCAGACTTGTCTCCCATTCACTTCAGTGTGTAGGTACCACTGTGCTGCTCTGTGTTTGTCGACTACCTTTTTACTCCAATAGAAGTGGACAAACATCACTGGGGGATACACTCCATACAAGAAAGTGAGGGAACAGTGGTGGTAGTCTTTCATGTCATAGGCAGGAATCTGGGACAGTATGACAGTCAAAGACTTTCACCAGACCGTCTTAACCACTTACTCATATGTTTACTCTGTGACATCAAACAAAAGAATGAGCGACACACTATGTGTTTATGTCCAGACATGTTTTCAGACAGTATAAGAGTAAGCTCTCTTTTTCGCTTTCATTTTAACTTGGGGTCAGAGGTTTATAGATTAGCAGCAGTATAGAATATGCAGTGTCTTTGTAGACTAACACGTGTGATTTAAAAATATGTTTAACTTAATAAGTAATATAAAGATTTGTCAACTTAAGATAGATTTGTGATCATGTGAAATCAATTGTCAAAGTCTCTCTTATTCCCAAGTTTTCATCTCTAACGTTGTCGTGCCTCTTTTTATGCCTTTGAGCCGGTGACAACTGTGCCAAGCGCATTATGTTTTTGGGTTGTCCATATGTCTTTTAGTATGTGACATTGTACCATATGTCTATTCAGTTCCTTCCATGTATTCACTTCATACATGAGTCTGGACAGACATGGATGTAAACTGCAACTTGACTGGTTGGCTAAGACATACAACCGCAGGGCGGTAATTCTAGTTTGACTACTGTATCTATAGATGACAGATGTCATACCATATTAGAAATTAAACAGTTAAACATTCAGTCAACCAAACAGCCTCTCTAACAATGCTAATGTGATAGTCATTAGACATTAGACACAGACATTTGCAGTTATGGGAACCATGCTTAAGGAATGACTCTTGTCACACACGCACAGCCTGAGGGTCAGACTTCCTCGGGTGGGTTGATGAGTATTGAGTGACAGCTATTCCCTTTGTGTCGTTGTTATTATTGCAACAATGATGTGGCTTTGTTTTAAATTTGTCACTCTTAAGATGTTCAGAGTATGTACATGTGTCAGATCGGACTTTGAATCATGAAGTGTACTGTGTGGTCACAGTTAAGGCTAAGCATCATCTGAATGTTTTCACATTTAGTGTTTTTTGACTTTCTTTTTTATGCCATCTGCACAAAATAACAGAATTGTATTACTACTTTATTCATTCATCACTTCCTTAATAATCATTCCAACAACTGACTTGAGATCTGTCAGAGCAATAAGAAATCAGAGTTGCCATGAGATAAGAGTGTAATAAAGCTGTTCTGAAACAGTATTAAAGTGTGGTTACTACCCAGGCGTGGCCTGCCAGAAGGAAATAGCTTCTGAAAATGAGAAAAAGACAGCGTAAAGAGTATAAGTGGTGATGAAAGCATAATGTTGCACTGATGAGTTTTCATGATTAGCACCAATAACCACAGAATTTTAGCATATCCATTATCTGGCCCATCTCCATGGTCAAGTCAACCTTGACACTGGACTAATCCAATCTTCACTGTAGCGGCTCTCCGCTGTTGGTGAATTTCCCTCTCTCCCTAGCTACCAATCCCTCTTTCTTCTTTCCCTTTTTCTCCTTTTTCCCCCAAACTCAGACACGAACACAGACATCCACCCAACCCAGACATTCCACTCTGACAGTGACTTTTGTGTCTGTCTGGAAATGGAGCAGCTGGACAGCCACATTGTGCCTTCAACCAACCTTACTGACTCGCCAGTCATTCCTATGGTTGTCTGTGTTTTAGCTTAGTAGTTAGTAACCGACTGACTACTCACTGCATATTTTGTGGTCTGCATATGTCAGCATCACGGGCCATTTTCACATAACACTTCATGTGAAGAGCAGCCAAAAGTAACCAATGCTCAGTTTTGGTCAAGGGCACCAAACATGCATATCTTTAAGAGGAAACTGAAGCACCCAGGAGAAACATAACCCAACATCAGGAGAGTGTGTGCAAGGTTCACAGGACGTACCAGAGCTGAGATTTAATTCTGGACCTGTGAAGTGACAGTGAGGGATAGAGCCACAGTGCTGCCCAAAGACAAATAAATAAATATAAATTTGCCCCAATTAATTAGCTCTTAGCTCAAATTAAAAACAGATTTTTGTAACACTTTGCTTTATTTGTTATGTAAGCAAACATTAAATGTGTGACAGCTGGCATTTCTGACTACTAAAATAGACTTTATTAGCCCCACTATGAGACAGCGCCTGTCTAGCCAACTTGATGAGTAGCCAAGATATAGATGTGGAAAACCTGTTTATTTTTTCCTCCAAAGACTTTAAAATCACATTGTGTCAACATATCACATCATTCCTCTCATGCACATTAGTTCATTCAAAGAAGATGATGTATTTGAAAACGTATTACAACAATACAAAATGAGTATCAAACATGAGCCACTGAGCGACTTGTTTGCGTGACTCATGGCCAGTCTATTGAAGGTAGCCACTTTTGATGCTTTTGTCCCTCTCTACCATTCTTTTACAGTTTCCTTTCAATGTTCATCCATTATGCGGGCCAAAAGCACAAATGTATCCTTTGCATTTTCTGATTGAATACAACAACACACTGTGCTTTTGCTTAACCGCTGCTTAGCTGCACAGTAGCCCTCTGATCATCACAATAAGCTTACTTCGCCATATCCGGGCTGGCACACAGCATGGGCCTTCAGAAAATAGAAAACTAATGGCTGTGCACTGTTAACACAATGGACACTCGTATTTGGTCCCAGTCTTTATAAAACACTTTGTAGCCACAGCAGGTAGAAAGAGAAGGGCCGCCTGTCCCCTTCCCTCTGTACAAACAGGAAGAGAGAGGCAGAGTGAATGAAAGAGAAAGGGACGGTGAAACTGAGATGAGGAAACATAAAAGAGGCTCAGGGTCTGTTAAATGACAGCCCGGTCACAATGAATTCCCCTCTGGTGCTACTCTTTCATACCTGGTGTTTGTACGTTACCACGCTTGACATGCTGCATTTTCTTTTGCTTGTTTTTTTCTGGCTCCCACACCCGGCATCTCAGCTTAGATGTTTTGTCCTTGTGTGTCCTTTATTATGTTGTTAGTTAATGGGCCCCACTTTCTTTCTCCCTCTCTCCACCCAGGACGAGCGCGAGGCAAGAGAGACAGTGAAGAGAGAACAGGACGAGGCCTACCGCCTGTCTTTAGAGGCTGACCGTAAAAAGGTATTTTCAAAATAAAATGAATTGTCTACTTCAACCACTGCACGCTGTTAGTTATGGTATACTAGATAGTAAATGTAGATCATGTAATTTTTGAGTTTGACTAAAAAGTTAGACTGCTTTGTTTTTACATTGTTTCTCAACCAGACATCACTTTAATTTCTTTTCTGTAAATTTTTAACTAATTTGTGTAATAAAACATTTAGTTACACTACAGTTGCTCCTGTTGTTTTCAGGATTTAATGTTATTGAGCACAAATGCATATTAATAAAGTACAATGGCCCTAGGGCTGAAACAGATACTGGATTCATTGATTAGTTGATAGAAAATTATTTTGCAACTATCTTGATAAACTGATTCATCAATTAAGTCTTTTATCAAATAAAAAATCACTTTTTCCAGCTTTTCAAATGTGAGGGTTTGATAAAAAAGTAATTTGATCTCCAAAGAAATATGATTTACAATTATATGAAGAAACTTGACAACTCTCTCTGGGAAACATACTAACAGTCTTCAGCATTCACTTTGTCACTTGGTGTTTTGTATTAATTAAATTCATTTGTTTCATTTTCAGAGAGAAGCCCAGGAGAGAGAAGAGGCCGAGCAAGTTCGCCTGGAACAGATGAGAAAGGAGCAGGAGGAGGAGAAGGAGGTGAGAAGAACAGCCACACGCACATCACGCTCACATTATGCAAATGACCACAATTCATATTCAAACTTTTATCAGTGCAAGGCGGAACAGTGATATGTTTTGCCAGCGCTCAGTGATTGTGACATTGTGCTGTCGTTTTATATCTGTCTTGCTCTCACGTCACAATAATGAGTCAATTAGATTGTGGTTTTGGTGAAGCCTGCCAGTCAGTGAAGCATGTGTAGTGTGGGTGAGCAGGCATACAGCTATTACAGAAGAGGAGAATATCCTAATTACAGTGAGGCCCATCCCTGTTAATGTCACCTTACATGCACACAGTTAATGTTCTTTTTAACTGCTTTACATTGGTATAACACACAGAAACCCAAGTGAACAAAAGACTGAGGCAGTTCATGTACACCGGCTTGTGCACAAACACACACACACGCAACCTAAGCAAACACACACATATTCACTTGAAAGCAATTATTGTATGTGAAGAGGGGGCAAACACACACACACACACACACACACACAGAGGCAGACACATGCATGCAGGAAAAACAATAATTGTCTGTGAGGCTGGCACCAATGTTGTAATACAGTCTATAGTAATACAGTGTTGTCCTCGCTGATTACTGTTTACTCAACAGCAGAGAGCCCGAGGACACAGAGAGGTATTGGGTGACCCAGCCCGCTCAGGTGATTTGTCACTTAAGTTAAACAGACAACAACAAAAGAGCCCCGGGCCGGGCCGTCTTAATTATATCACAGTAGTCCACTAACCAAACCATGTGTGCACGCTTGTGTATTTTAAACAACAATAGCCACCGTGGCCTTGTGTTTCCTACCTATATCAATTTTCTCTGCCCAAGCTCAGTGGTTTCCATGGGGTCTCCTGTACAACTAGTGTTGTGCTTGTGCTACAGTCTAGATATTCATAAATAAGAGAGCCAACAACAGCTGCTGGACCCGGACAATGGCAACCTAAGTTTCTTAAACTGTTAGGCAGGGTCTAAAATGGGTGCCCTTTTGTTTTATCTCAATACGATACTGCATTTTGTTGTTGGCACTTCTAGTCCGGATGGGCTTATGTCCACAGATACATTGACAAACAAACGGGTGGAAAGAAAATTGGGATTGAGGAATTTTTAGAAATAAAACAAAACATTTTTATGAAGAAAAACACGAAACCACCAAAAAGTTTACATACCAGTAATGTAAGTAAACGTATTGAAGGTTCTACCTGTAGCAGCTAAAATCAGATAGTACATTTTCTACAGTAGATAAAGAAGGAGACATTTTGATCATTAGTCCTATTCAAGTAAACAAGTTGGGTTTTAGTATTTAGGTTCCGGATGCAGCTCTTCATCCAAACTGTTCTCGTGGTGTTTTCTGTTATCACTTACCATAAACAGACTTCTCATATCCTTAAATAAAGATAAAGACCTTGAGAAGGTGAAGATCCTATCATGTAAGCTGTTTTTATGTTTGAACTCTATATAATCTTTCTGCTTTTGTTGTTTGCAGGTTTCAGTTGAATCTTTTGAGGTAGTAACCTTCCTGCTGTGTATGACATAAACTGCAGACACAACAAAAACACCAGTTCCCACCTGAGAGCGGACAATGCTAGTGGGAATGCTTTCTCTGTGATTTTGTGCCTTTGTGCAAAGAAGAGTGAGATGAAAGTAGGAGCTGGTGAATGCAGGAGGGGGTGGTGTGCGTGCGGTGTGTATGTGTCTCATGTGACTGTGTAGGTTGACAATACTATTTACCTCCTTCAGAGGGTCTTAGCATACAGTTGTGTGGCTGTCAGATGCACCTCTCCCCCCACACACACCCGTCATCTGTTTGCTTTCTGTGGTTAGCCGAGCGGAGCCGGGTAGGCAGATAAATGGACGGATAGATGCTTCTGATTATTTGTGTGGAGCAGCCTGGGGATCTGGGCCCGAGGCTCGACCAGACGTGTGTCCTGTGGTTTCTTTAGGGACGCTACCTCTCACTTGTGTGGGTGTTTATGCTTGTGTCTGTGGTTGACTGTCTGCATTTGTATGTCCACACTCCTTTGTGGTGTGTGTGTGTGTGTGTGTGTGTGTGTGTGTGTGTGTGTGTGTGTGTGTGTGTGTGTGTGTGTGTGTGTGTGTGTGTGTGTGTGTGTGTGTGTAATGTGAAGTAGCAGAAACAGCATGTTCCTGCCTAGTTATGTGTGATGTTACACACTTTGATGAAACTGGGATTGTGACTGCTGGGGTGGACCCCATCACATTTCAGAAGTGTGATGGGGTCATTTGAGGATGCTTTGAAGATACCCATTACCCTCACTGACTGCCCTCCAAAAAAAAGGGCATACTCTATTGTCCCACTTTTTTCATCTAAGATCGCTCCCAGAGAAAACTAACCCATATTTTCCAAGTCCAACCTTTTTGTACACCAAGCTACCACTTTCAGATGAATTCCTCGCTCTCCATTTTTATTGTAAAATCACAAACTTGCTTTTCAAATTCTTTTTTCCCCCATTCTTTTTTCTCTTGGACTTCAGGGATAATGGTTGTTCACTCATCTTGTGGAAAGAACTATACGTGACTTCCGCTGACCTTGCAATAAACGAAACCTTAGATGGAACTGAACTCTGTCGGTGAAAAAGTCAATAATTATTACAGGATTATGACGCTGGAATGTCGAAGACACCTGCATAGATGCAATTGATACCTTTCATTTTAATTTCATTTCTCCACTTCTTGCTTGTACACTGATGCCCTGTCAGGATTTGACATGTTTCATTCTCATCTTTCTTGTCTGTTAACTTTCTCTTGCACTCTGCTACTTGGTGATTGACATTTTAATATATTTGTGTTTGTATGCGTAGGTGTCTTAACATGGAAGACTCAATAACAGATGAAAAAACTGATCTTAACGTGTTGTTTGTTCAAATGGACCCACCATAAGTAAATGTAACTTGCATGATTTAAATGAATCCAATATTTATAATGTCATGGTTCTCAAAGGAAGTCCACATATTAAAGACCAATTTAGAGTAAAGCACCACTTGTATTCCCCAGAGTGCTTAGCTCTTATGTATCAGCAAAAATATTTCATTATGGAGTTGCCCCTCATTGTGCAACAGATTGACTTCGATAGGCATGAATTATATTAAAGAAGGTAATATATTCACAAATAATTCACAACTATGTATCAACAGTATCCCAGTCTCAGACTTAAAAACATTCTTTAACTTTAAGACAATTCAGATTTTCATTGACATACCCTACTGCAAAGGGGAGACTAAGAAAAGATGGATTAACGTACATTTTTTCTATGTACAGAATATTATCAGGTTCATCATTTCTGTTTTTAAAAGTGTCCTTCAAATGGCCATTATTCCTAATTGAACATTACCCACGACCCTGAGTGGTATAGAAAAGGCACATGTCAATCAATCAATGGCTGATGGGGGCATTCATACTGGCCAGGTGTGTGTGTGTGTGTGTGCGTGTGCGTGCGTGTGCGCGCTATGTAAGCTATGCATGCCATGTTATGTCATATATGACATGTACGACATGCTGTAATTGAATGACATTTTGTAACCGAGTCTATACTTGAGTTCCGTGCCAAAGGAATGTCACCAGAAAATGACATTTTCCCCTTCTTGCTCAGGTGCCAGACCTTTATGAATCACTTTGTTCCAGCAGCGACATAACTGGGTTTGTAGATAACACAAGGTACCTCTGTTACCTGACAGGCCATTACTGTGAAAAGCCTTTATTTGTGTTCAGCATGAAAGCAAATATGGAGCAGCTCTGCATATTGTGGAAAACAGGCACACATACACACATTACTGCAGAGGTCCTACTGTAACTCTCAGTAGTTATTTTGTATGTGTTAGCTTGGGCTCGTCATGTTCAATTTGCTCATAAATAGATTTCAGCAAGGTTGATTGGTTAAAACATTAGAGATGTGATTCCTCTTCCCTCCTCTTCCTAGACACACACACACACACACACACACACACACACACACACACACACACACACACACACACACACACACATAAATGCAGTTTTTGATTCTCTGCTGTGGGACCAGTGATTGAATTACAGCAGGTCTGGTGCTGAAATTAGAGTGGAGCATGGAGACAGTGTGGAAAATGCACTGTGGCTTGTAATAATAATATCGCATGTTTACTCTATTGTACCCCACCGAGCCCCTGGTAAAGAAACTGAAGGACTGAAGCATGATAATGAAAAAGACATTACAGGCGGTTATTTAAAAACTGACATTAGAGTTACCAGCATTTGACTCACTGTTGTTATGTCGTACGTTTGTGGACATTAAAACTAAACATTTGACAGAATCTTGACAGAATTGATTCTAGTATATTGCCCAATTCCCCCAAGTTTTTTCTGTTAATTTAGCCTTAGTGGCTCTCCACTTCTAGACAAAATGTTAATCATAGCTGATTATCCAAACACAAGCCAGCAACACCTGCTGGAATATCTTGGTACGAGCCCAGGGAGTCAATCTGGATGTTAACCAAAGCACTTTCACATTAACCAAAGCACTTGCACATTAAACACTGCATGCATGGCTCATTCAGTCATTCCATCCATGCAATAATGACCTTGAATCTGAAATAGTTGAGAAATGAGAAAACTGATTCTCTTTGCCAAACATCAGACATTGCCAGTGTCTGCAAGCTACAGAGAAGCATGTTGCCATATAATCAAAATGTAAACTGCTTTATTTCACTAAGACATATTGAGATATAACATAAACATGGCCAAAGGTTAGAGTTCAGACATTTTCACATCTTCCCACCAACAGCCTGGGACGTGACGCGCAGATAAGTCAGACATTAAATGCAGTGAGAAAATGAAAGCGGGAAGATTAGAAATGACGGGGGGATGCAGAGGACAACAGAAGGAGAATAGAACAAGATTGTAATAGTTTACACAGTGCCGACATTTAATCAGAGAGAAAGACCTCAACCTGAGGCTAATTTTTAATCAGCATTGGTCTTGTCATTATTGGCGGCTTTGACTGTCACCTCTGTGTTTACTTTTAATCTCAGACCTGCTGATTGGAGAAGATGGAGGGATGAACAAATGCAAGAGGGAGGGAGTGAGGGAAGGAAGGAAAAAATAGAAGGAAGGCATGTGTGTCTTGAGGCTGCAGAGACCTGGGTACCTGCACCGTAGCAACTTCACTGGTTGCCAGACAGATAAACACACACGTCCTGCTTTCCCAGTGTGCAACAGGTTGTTCCGGTAAAGAAGAGGGTGTGCAGTGTGCTGTCGGACTCCCCGCTGGGTCCAATCAAAGATGTGATGACACGTGGTTTTCTGGACGATCAGTTCTCCCAGTCTTCATACACACCCACTCATACACTTATCTGTGTGTGCTCGCTCACTCATACGTAATTCTTTGTTTTGGTTGACATATTCAAGAGACCACGGCAGTAAAGTGTGTTTTTAAACCCTTGATGATTTGAGTGAGCACGGTGATGCTGGTTTTTCACAGTTTCTGTAATAGGTGCAGTTAAAGTACACCTATGTGAGGTTTATCTATACGTAGATTGTACATTGTTGTGCTGCGTGACAACATCCGTCAGATAGCTGGTTGGTTGGTTGGTCCACTTCTTTGTTCCAGACGGATTGTCATGAAATTTGTAACTTATATTAAAGGTCCCTAAAAGATCAATTCTACTTTACTACGACTTGTCCTGTATCGCCATCAGGAGGTCAAAGGTTTCACTACTTCAGCATGTTAGCAGTGCATTTGCCTTTAGCTCGAAGGCAACCTAACAGACCCTCTTGTTTTTGTGGGAAAAAAACTGTGACTTTTGTAAATCTGTACAAAGCTTATTTGCAAACATTGCCACTACTTGCCAGCAAATTGGAACTGCATTATCATTGCTGAAGCCTGAAAGACAAACAGACAATTTCAGCTGTTCAAGGGATTTTCCCCCCCATAAAATGTCCCTTATTAATGATGACTCTTCCCTATGTCTCAAAAGAGACATTCTGCACAATTAATATTCATTCTGCTACTGGAGTGCATTGTTGTCATGCCACCACTGACAGATATGCATTCATTAAACTCAAGACCATGGAGACACATTGTATGCCACAGTGACGGTTTTAATAATTAATCCAACTCAATTTACACCTGAATTTATTTATACTATCATTTATTTATACCGTTTATTCTCGGCTGAGGAGGTGGATTTGGTCTCCTGGTTGGTGGAGCAGCAGATACCATCCCATCAAATTAATTTTAATAATAGAAGGCTCTCATTAAGACCCAATCAGACATGAAGACATTCTGAGTGGAACTGGATGCCCTGAATTGACCAGAGAGTCATACGTTATTGACACGGAAATTGTTCTTATTAGATCAGATATTTGACTCTATGTAGCCGGTCTGATTCTTTCACAAGCATACATGCACGTTTGAAGGCATCTTATTTGTACATGGAAAATGTTACCTGAATTGCTTTCTATTCCCACAATTTAGCTTGAAATGTGCAGCCTTGGCTAACGACACAGATTAGGGGCCTCAATCAAAGGAAGACCGCTGCCTCACTCTGCACAATTACTGTACGAGCTGGGGAGAGGTGCAGATCATGCAGAATCCTACCTGTCAAATTTCCATTTGGACAGTGTTTTAGGTGAACTTGAAATATTATGTCCAAACGTGTTCGTTTGAGTGTGTTTGTATTTTGATGTTAAATTCTGCTCGTGCTGTCTTTACCAGCACAGTCAATCCTTTTCACGTTTGTGAGCCTTCCTTGTGTGTGTGTGTGTGTGTGTGTGTGAGGGACATGATTGAGAGTCAATTACACCAATCACCCAGTCGCCCTCCTGCCAGTCCCAATCAGAATCTAGTCAGGGCGATCACAGGTGTCTCTGATCCTCTTGAGCAACAACACAAACACACCCACACAAACCCAGCTAGACACAGGCTATAAACGAGAGATTACAACTATGATCACAATGTTTGCATGCATGGGTATCGTATTCAGACATAAAAAACAAATACAGCTTATACACATTTAGGATTTTTATGTTTGCAGGACAGAATATTTGGAATCAAAATCTGATGGTAGAAACAATTCATCCCATCTTCATTTTAGTTTACTCTTGACCTAACAAGAGAACGGTTGAACATGGTATGTCAATATGAGAATTATGTCAAACTTACACTAACTATATCACTTTTTAAAACAGTAGTTAGAAAGTGCTTTACAGATGAAGATGCAAATTTATAAAAGAAAAAGAGAATGCTAAGAGCTAACAAGACATATTATCGTCTATCGCTATATATGTGGTAGTACTATGTACACACATACTCCATCAAACAGGGAAATCATGAATATTTGGACTAACTTCTGTGTTTGCCACTGTCCTTTTTTCCATACAGGCACACACTTTAGATTGTGCTCACAAAACAGATTCAAACCACTTGTAAATTAGGGATTATGACTGTTCCTTTTTCCCGTCTGTCTGGATTTCCTCATCTCGCCCTCTCTGACACGCGCAAATGCATACAGAAACACATTGGTCCCAGGAGACGTCGGAGTGTGTTAAGGAAGGCTTCACACGTTCATTCTTTCCCTGCCTAAATCTGGGCACGGCCGGAATTCATCGCAGGATCAAACCCGTTTCTCATCAAACCCAGGAAAGTGTAGCTAATGCAATTTCACTAAGTCACTGCCCGACTTGATTACATGTGGGCTGGGGAGCGCACGCTAAGGCCCCCATGGGGGGCTGGATGGCTGTCACTGTTTGAGTGTGTGTGAGCATATGCTATCTATGTAGTATAGGTTGATCCATTTGTTTTAGGCTCTCTGTGTCAGTACACTACTCACAAGTGTGTGTATGTCCTTGTTATATGTTTAAAGCCACTGTACCATATACAAATCTCTGTGTTTGTGTGTGTGTGTGTGTGTGTGTGTGTGTTGCAGAGGGAGCAGTGGTCCTCAAGGGGGATTTCAGGCAGATTTGGCCACATTAGAATGTGTCACTTCTTCCTTTCCAGCTTTCAGTTGCCGTCCCACTGAGCACCACACCTCCCCACACCCCTCCCACTAATCCTAGATCAGACCACACACCAGGGGACACAAACGCACACCCATCCAAACAACACTAACAAATACTCACGCACACACATGCAAACACACAAGCTCTCGCAAACAAAATCGCACTTTTCCACAATATATCGAGAGAGGGCTGGCAGCAGTTTTGTGGCATCCTGACCTGAGACCGGAGCCATCCTGTCACGTCTAGACAACTCTGAAGAATACCATGCATATTAATGCCAGCCTATTTAATATTCATTAGTGCTATGCCCTGTTGGCAGCTGGTCCCAGACCCCATGGATCAATGAGGTCTCTTCCTCGCTCCTTTGTCTGACACGGATGCAGATGTTTAGAGCATGAAATTAAATTGGTCACTGTCATTGGGAATACGTACATGGTAGTCAATTTGGTGTGTGTGTGTGTGTGTGTGTGTGTGTGTGTCTGTGTGTGTATAGTTGCCGGTTAGTTGTGACTCTTGGAGCAAACAGGTAACGCCAACTTCCCCAGAGTCTGTGACATGCTGATGTTATTCATGGGAACTTGAGTGTTTGCAAGTTGATGATGAGGAAAAAAAAAAGTTTAGCCAGCTCTTTCCACGTTGATGATCAGTGAGAGAGAGAGAGAGAACGAGAGCAAGGCAGAGAGGGAGAATGAGCAAGAGAGTGTGTTGGCGGCAGCTTTGTTTAGGAGCCTGTAATTGAGTCTTAATTGAATTGGCACCAAAGGAAGGATGAATGCATGGAGAGATGGAGAAGGAGAGAGTTTGAGTGAACTGGACCTCATCTCCGTCTCCACTTAGCAACGCGCATGTGGGCTTACCGTGCAGGCAAATTTCATGGCAACAGATCAGAATCAGAAACCCTTGATTTAAAAGTTTTGGATGGAATGAAAGCATCCCTTGTCATTTTAATGAAAATACGGAGAGTGTTGTCTCCCATGCTTTTCAAATGAAACTTGTTCCATTAGAAATGTATTATGGAGCCGAGCAAAGGGAACAATGGGTTGATATGCATTTGAATGCAAGGCTAGGCAGGCTGCGCAGGTAATGCGGAACAGGCTTTCGCACTACGGCGAAGGGTCTTTGTGTTATATCACACGCGCTTTGCAAGGACGTATTGGACATGGAAATCAAACAGAAGACAGCAGCAGAGGAAGACTTTGTGCCAGACTGAAATCTCACCATTTTCAGAACACACACGCCCTCTCTCTCACACACACACTTACCAATTTCAAAACCTTATCAAAGTAGCTTGGATCACCATCTTGTTTGATACTGTCCAGTGTTTCCACTTAACTTGTCTCCTTGACACCTCATTTCAACTGATCACAATGTATCCAGAAAGTGCAGTCATTGTGTTAATGGTATTATTCGTAGAGTCCTAACATCTTGGAAGCAAACTTTTCCTAAAGCTCAAATGTATCAGACTCCCTTGGTTTGAGTCTAGGCTTTTTATATTGCATTGCCTGTTTTTTCCAGTCTCATGGATGTATTGTTACTGAGTGCCATAGGATTTAATCATCAACCTAAATCAAGAAATTCATATGGATAGCATTTTCCCCACTGCTTAAAGGCAGAGAATACCACTGTCTTGCTGCTCTTCTCCTCCTGTTCTTATTCATCAACCTATCACAATGTGCGTGCAAACACTGTATAAACATAAACATGTGTGCATTCATGCATGCATATTATTCTTTCAAAACCTTTATACATGTGCGCACATACACACAGACAATCAGTTTGCTTGGCAGTTTTTTTGTATTGACGACGAGCCGCAATTTCTTCATCAATTATATTGATTACTTCAGGATGAGTGAAGGTAATGAGCTTCAGTGTTCTTTCTCTCCCTTGTGATCTCCCCTCTTCCCCTGTCTGCAGCCCAACCCACCCCCTCAGTGTATAACTCTTTTCTGAGCATGTTACATGGCAAAGATTTTCTGATTAACCCTGTTAGCTGTGGGGTTCACCCACGCAATGGCGCAGGGGCATTGAGGAGTGTGAGCATGTGGGAGGCATTTAGATTTGTGATGGAGAGCTTCACTGATGAAGGAATGTGTTTATTATGGCTGCAGGTATACTCCTGTACTGATTAAATATTGAAATATGTAGAAATGCTTTAGAATAATGTAAGATTTAATCAAAATATATTGATTGATGGAGGAAACATTATCCTTACATGCCCCTTCCAGAGAGATCAGAGTTCAGGGTCATCTACAAAGAAGCACTCTAGGTGTTGGTCAAGATCGGGTGTCTTGTTAAAGAACACAGGTGAGGATAGTGAGGATTTGTTAAATTTTGAGAACCACCTGAATCTTCTAAATCTCATCCTACATTTGATTCACACATCTCCATTTTACATACTGTTCTGTTTAAGCACACTGCGATGTATAAATATCTATTTTGACATGTTTGGTTGAGTCAAGTCCTGTTTCCTATGTTCTAGGTGGTGCTGATGACAACCTGATTGAAGGGGGAGAAATTAAGTTTGTGTGTAAACCGGGAGCGAGGAACATCACTGTGATCTTCCAGCCTCTTCTCAGGTACCCCACTAAATTACATACTTAATTGCTTCAATATGTACCTTTAGTTTATCGGGAATATGATCAGTAATACAATACAGCAAGAAGTCTATATAGTCACTTATTTGCAATGACAAAGTACTGTATGGGTAAGTGCTGAAGTGGTGTACTAGTGTGTTGTGTGATGAGTGAGTGGAGTCATAAGTAAAGATAAATGAAGTAATAAATCATAATTTCAATCAAACCTTTATTGTAATTTGACAGTATTTTACAGTGGAATACTGAATAGATGCCAGTACTGCAGTGCAATAAAACAGTTAAGGCAATTTGACCACCCAAGATGTATATTATCACTATAGGTTTATACTGGTGTTTTGTGTGGACAACAACACTACCTTGCATGTTTAACACCAGGACATTCTGATATGTGACACTTCAGCTGTCCAGCAATTAATTAATCAGATCAAAATAAAGTTAATGAACGACAGGACCTGCTGCCTTTACTGGCACAGTTTGGGCAGTATTACATTAACTTTACGAGATACATGTGTGAAAGGCCCACTATAGTGTCATACTTGTCTGTCAGAGAGGCATGGCCAAGCCAAGTCAAGACATATGAAGGCTGGGACATGACTCAATACCACTTAAGTGTAAACTAATTATATTACATGGCCTCTTAGTGACCATATATCGATTTCAACCATTTTAATGGTTAGTGGGATATCGTAAATCAAACATGATGTAATATATTGTACCATCAGTTCAAAATGTTTTGTTGATACCGTCCAGGAATTGGGATCGTCTACCACCCTGGCTTTTATTTCCCATTAAATTTGAGTATTGTGAAGGGTTGTCTTTGTGGTAATGTTCTGTATGTCTGGTCATTTTCTATACAGCGCTGTGATCCCAGGCGAGTAGTGTAAATCTAATAGTGAAGCAATTTAATTGAATTGGCCTACATGCAGTGATACATTACCTTCTAGGATCCATTAAACAGAGATGTTTCCTATTTACACACACTATGGTGCTTGGCATACATTTCTAATTTTAACATAATGGAGCAGATTTTATGCATACAGGCTGGATAACTGTGCCTTTTTGGCAAACATGTTGTTTATCTCAAGTGTGTATGTAAGTTGGCCAGTTAAGAGATGTGTTGACTGGAAAAGTATCTTGAATACTCAGCCAGTGGAAAGCTATAGCTTCACAAAGGCCATCTGGGGTAGTAAGTGTATTATGAAGTTAGCTAACTTGGTTAGATGTTTTATTTTGTATTACAGTCAGGCAATACAGGCAAACTTGACAAAAAGCCAATACAGACCAATGAAAGTTGGACTAAACATCTAAACTGTAAAATCATGAAATTAACCTAGTTAAGATAGATTGCACTTCATCTATCAGAACCATTTAGTGCTTCTATACATCCCCAATAAACCAAGCTGTACTGTCAGTTGTCATGTTACCTTTTGTTTGATTGATTGATGCTCCTTGAAAGAAAACGACAAGTAGCGATGTCTCTCTCTTTCTCTCTCTCTCTGTCTCTGTGTGTGCTCTAATGTCTTTCTTTGCAGGTGGATGCCTGTGTGTTTATGTCCCTTTACTAATGCTTTGGCTTTTCATTTTTTTCTCAGCCTTTCTCTCTCCCGTCCTTACACACTTTTTTTCTCTTTCTGACACACACACACACACACACACACACACACACACACACACACACACACACACACACACACACACACACACACACACACACACACAAGAGAGTGCTCTCGATCAACCCCTGT
>JAVQJD010064535.1:0-10725 GCA_036023655.1 Nannoperca australis | reverse complement strand
ATTCACCCTTATCGTACCACCATTTGTTTTTCAGCTTGTCTAAGATGCCTTGTTCACTGAGTTTCAATACTGCAAGGTTTACAGGAGTTCTTCACGTGGGAAATAACATAAATAACATTTTATTATGTTATTTTATGTTATTCAACTTTTTAAACTACTTTATACTGTGCAAAGCGATAGAGTAGGGTCCTGGCCAACACATCACAGATAGCAAGCAACACTACAGTATATATGTATATATATTTAAATATATGACCTTTCATAATCCATGACTACCCTAGCATGCCAGACCCCACCTATATCGCTTTGAGTAATCGGCACACACTGATCACAAGAAGAGAAAAGATTTGAACTTGCAGAATAAAGCAGCTGCTGCATGGCTTTAACATAATAAAAGAAAACAGAGGCAGTAATTGCTGAGGGCACATTTTTTGCTATGGGCAGCCATTTTTGATGTTTAGCATGGTGGATCTAACAGGAACCCTTTCTTGACTAACAGACAAAACACAGCAGTTCATTTTCATTAACAGCTATTAGAGGCTAATGTCTCACAAAATCCCCCCTTTAGATCTCAGAAGCAGTGTTCAGTGTGATTCCCACGTGGTTAAACATCTGTACCAACCAGGTGAGCAGAAATGCTCATTTAGATGCTACTTCCACACGTATGAGTCTCGTCTAAAGTGATCTGGGTTTTTCTCTAGTCAAGGGTGTTTTTGAATCATTACCAGCCACACGAGGTCAAGAAAATGTTGTCTTACGAGTCTCTAAAGACACTTTTTCTGAACAGAATCCCTGATGAGGAGAGTCACACTTTGGGGTTTTTGTTTTGCAAGACATTATGCTCAATTTCCTTGACTGACAGACTTCCAGGCTTATTTCCTTTCAGAAAAAAGATCAACTCTCGTAATCCAACATTAAATATATTGTATTCACCACTGTGTTCTTTGTATGTCGAAGAGAATACAAGTCATGTTTTCTGATTATTTATACCAAAGAAAGGTCATGCTAAGTAGATGATCTGCAGTCCTGTTCTCCAGTCAGACCTCTTTGAAAGGCAAAGTTATGATGACAAAGACAAATTTAGAAAACTATAAAAAATGTACACACAGTCCTCTATTGCAGAAGAAACAGAAACAGAGTCAGTTTTTTTTCCTCTGATGCAGACTCATCAGTTTCTCTACCTTTTGACTTTTTGTGGCCGAGGAGCAGAGAGGAGCGAGAGATTCAAACATGGACTCCAAACTAAGTGGTTGTTACACTTTATGAACTAAGTTAGATCCAGTAGCGATCCTACATGCAGTGATCTGTAATTGTATTATTTGGACAATGGAACATTTTGGATGCTGAAGCTCTGTGTTCTTACGATGCCTTTTAGAGACACCGTGAGGATGAATTGCAAACCAAAAAGCTTTCACGTGGTTCAAGTTTCTATCTATTTGACAAAAAAACGTCAATTTTTCACAATAAATGTGTTTAAGGGTACCAAATTCATTGCAATAACATGTGGCCACTGTATTTTATTCAGTCTCAAATTTACATTAAAATGCTTTGTTTGTTTTCCTAATAACTTGTAGTCACATAAAAATTGGTTGGTTAAGATTATCAATAGTTATGATTGGATAATGTCTACCCTGTCCCACAATATTGTGGGTAGGATGATCTGCTCTGCTGACTTGCCTTTTCTCCTGTTATTATAAATTATACATCTACACTTTTTCAGTTTAAAGAAAAAATAGTCAGTGCAACAATTTGTTGGTCATCAGATGAAGACCCAGGCCTCGGACACACCACCAGGTGGTGGCCATGGACTTTTAAATAATATACAGAAAAACTAAAAAACAAAAAAAATGATTTCATCCATATGCAGTATATCGCAATTCTATGCAGAGAAACAGATTATAGCAATAGCTGAAGGGACAACTTTGATGTTTGGTTATAAACTAGAAACTTCTGGACTTAGCTCATCATTATATGTGGATGAAAATACCCTAAATTACGTTTAGGCATAAAAGATTTTTCATCTGAATTCAAAGAGTACAGCTCTAAATAGCTGTCACTATCCCTGCTGGAGCCTTACAGAGAAATCAAAGCGACTTCAGAGGTGAAAAAGACCACTATTAAAAACACTCAATGGAGAGGAGAAGAAAAAAATCGGTTTCCTTTCCAAGTCCCTAAGCAGCTTGGGTTCGTAATTATTTTGTCCCAGAGACACAAAATCATATCATTAAAGTATTTTTGCTCTGTTGCAGTGTGGTCTGTATTGGTGAATAACTCCACCTGACATTTACTGTCACAGAAAAAAACACTGTGCGCTGTCCCAAACCTCTGATGTAATAGCTGTTCACAGCTTCACGGAAAGTGAACTCAAACAGATGGAAAAGGGGATTTATCAGACCTGGGTTGACTCAATTTTACAAAGAACTGAGCTCAAATGAAAGCAAAAAAACAAGATTAATAATAATGTGCTGCTGCAACGGCTGCTAATTGAATTTCTACAGCACCATTTTACAAACAGATACACAATGTTGTGAAATGTAATGAGCAGAAGCAAGTCGATTATAGTAACATTGAAACTGAATATCTCCATATTATACTGCAGAGTAACTCACATTCAGTATATATGCACTCATGCATCTGTCAAGAGAGCTTACTGTAAGCCTCGTTTCAGTTTTTTATGGTTTATAATTCATAGCTTTTGCATGAAAGCATATCATTTTTATATGAAAAAAACAATAAAATTATACTAAAATAAACTTACACAATATACCAATATACACATAAGCATTTTAAAATGTATATATTTATGTTTATGTGTATTTTTAGCATTTTTCATGTTTGTATTTCTACTTTTTCTATTTCTATATTTATTTTTCTATTTCTTACTTTTACTTCTGTATACTTGTATACTATATTGTATGAGCAGGTGACAAAATAAACTTTTCCCACAAATCTTGAATCTAACAATCTTCAAAATGTAATTTAAATCTTAACTCTAATCTTAATCTATGAAAAATCATGTGAAGGTGGTAAATACATGTTATATTACTTGCCATGTATAAGTACGAAGGGCAACGGGGAGCTCATGGTCAAGAGATAATAACAAAACACACATTATTGTCATATAGTCAATAGTATAGCTGATACAGCAGATACAGCAGTCTTCTCTCACTTCTGTATTCTCTCTGGTGATGTCTGATTAAGAAAAGACTTGTTAATTATGTATACAGTTTACCGATCTGATTTCATTCAAATCTTTTTTTTCTCTCCAGGAAGCGAAGAGTTCTCTCGAGAACTAAAGCTTCTTAGCAGGCAATATTTTGCCTTAGCAGAGTGAAATGTTTTAACATTACGGAATCATTTTAAAGACTGGCTAACTTTGTTACCAACACCTCTATGACAATATGAAATACGATTTCCATTGCATTAGACCTTAAATATTCATCAGGTTTTGTGTTGAAACGATGAATGGAAGGAGTATAAATCCAACTCTCAGAATAAGTATAGGGGGTGGACAGAATATCATGAACACCTGTGCAGTCTATTACAATGCAATGCAACAGTTAGTGCTATAAATCCTACATTTGTGAAGGTCAATTATTCAACATGTTCAGTTCACGCTGAGGCTGCATCAGAGAGCAGTTGATTCACCCCTGTAGTCATTTTGGGGGGGTCGTAGCTTGTGTTGTTGTAGTATTATGTTGCATCATATGAGACTTTATACAAAGATAGTATTTATTGTTGTATTGGATTTGATACATTGTGCAGGTGTTTCTTTTATTGTGTCCACCCCCTGTGCCTGTTCTGAGTTACAGTGTAAGGGTCGACTTGACCTCCGCTCCCTCTGATTTAAGTCACATCAGAACTTTACCCTTCAGTCTGTCTGAAAAACAAGAAAACAGTATCTAACAACATTCATGAGCACACAGAATAACTCACATGAAAAACCCATGCACAGTCCCAACTCTCATGACCAAATAAAAACTAAATGACATACTGTGTGATGTCAAACAAAATAAACATCACACAGTATAAACTATAAATAAGTTACTATAAATGATCAAGAAGGATGTAAATGTTTTAAATCATCCAGCTTTGATTAATGAAAGTTTGTAGATAAGTGATTTAACGTTCTGTCTGGAGTTTTGTTTGGTTTTAGTGAACAAAATATCTCCAGTATATATCAATATTAAAGCCAAATTTGATTTCAGCATGTTTCACTGATTAAATGTTATGCTGTGTATATCACATGTTCTCAGTGGTAGTTACATACAATATATTTCCATTTCATTGTTAAAAAATTACCCACACGTGCATTTCTGAAAGTGAAATAAGGACAAAGAAATGTGGCAGTCAGATGTGATCGTGTTACACTGATCATCTAGTCTCATTCTAACCGAGGGGTCGAGGCAAATTGCCAGCGAGAGGAGACGGCTTCTTTGCGTTATCCCACTGCTAGTTACCATATCCTGCTCACTCAGGAATGGATTACTGGAGTCAATAACAGCAAAGTTTGCCTTGTCTTTTCTCTCACAATATGCCAAGTGGACTGTGGTCATGATGCAAGCTGAAGAGCAGAGGCAGACTGTTGGGCTGTTACTGTGCCCTGGCGTCTGAAACACAAGATCAGGGGCCTCATTTTTAGAAAGTTGTACAACAGATTTGATCGAAAAAACCTAATCAGTGTCAATATTTCTTAGAAGATGCTCTGCGTTTAAAGTGAGACTATGTGACTTTGAAATAAGAAATAAAACAATTGTTTCCATACAAATAAAAAGTTTAATTCATAGGCAGTAAATCTTAGCCCTGCTTCAGAATTCAGTTTGCTGCTACAGCCTTACTTGGTCCGCTTTGAACAGTAGCTAACGGTGACTGACGTTACTTTAAATGATAGATATTGTAACGGACTTTATGTCTCCACTCTACTGTTACACTATATTTTAGCATGAAAAAAACATTTCAGTGCTTTTATAACAAATGTAAAACAGAAAGTTCAATGTGCCATTGTCCTGTAATTGCTACAAGTGGCCACAATGGCCGCTGTTCAGCAAAAGTTGCATCGTCTCACTTTAAGGGCTGAAGGCATCTTCACTCAGTTATTTGTGCATCAGCTTTATGCTCGCTATGAAAAGTGATCTGAATACGAATGAGATTCAAATCAAATCTTCTTGTACAAATGGGGCCCCTGGTCATATCTTACACTCTACTACTGCAGGGTTTACCAGGTCAGGGTGGCCATGGATTGACTTTGACTGGCCTTGGATCAAGACCAACCAAATATTTCTGTCATTCTTACGCTGGATTTCGGTGAGAGGATGTTGGACAAAAAAGTTTGGACCGTTAGTTGTCACTCTGTCATTAGAATTCTCACGTTTGCCTGCGATGCTTAGTCCCCTCAAGACAACGCTGTTCCCTGTGGCTGCCCTAACACCCAGGCGGCAGATTGGAGAGTGCATACATTGTTAGACTTGGAGGTATTGATCAAGATTCAAAATTCGCTATTTATTAGTTTGAATGCTACATATGAAGATACGAAGCTTTCACGTTGGCCTGTAGATACAAAAAACAGAGGGAAAGATTGTTTCTGTCTTTCAAAACTACAGGTCAAAAGCATAGAAATAAATACTCTGTCGGCACATTATCAAACACTTAATGATCAGTTTTCTGATCTTCTTCTGTCCTACTTCTGCACTTTGGTTTATCTCACAACTTTACCCTCCATTAGCCAAGTAAAGGGTTCCCAGCTGATCACAGTTACACAATAAAAATGTAAAAAGAGATATTTGGGCCCGAAGACTACAGTCAGTGACGACAGCCTTGCCGATTACTCTGTTCTAGGATACCCGACTTTGGTGACATTGAGGCTGACCTTAGAGTCACCTCCCCCGCTGCCGCACTCTCCCTTGTCGTACCACCATTTGTTTTTCAATTTGTCCAAGAGGCCTTGTTCATTCAGTTTTAACACTGCCAGGTTAACAGCATTTCTTGAAACGATAAAACATAACTTGTAAGAAAATGAACAGGTCCGTGAGAAATCTAATATAGAATATTAGTAAAAGATAGTGATAAATATCAATGGTTCATAAGGGGAGCACGGAAGGGACAAATTGGTAAAGAATTTCACTGGTGTGGAAGGGTAAGAAGCATTTTTACAGCAAAGAAAATGTTAAATATTAGAGAGGTGGCATGGAGGGTTACATTGCTTGTAACTGAAGTGTGCGGGATGGGGACATTAGGTCATTGCTGAATTAGAAATAAGAACATCCAACATGCAGCTTAACATTCATCACAACCGACAGACCAGCATTTTAACTAGCAAAAAAGACATATTTCAGTGTTGAATTAGAAGCAATGCAAAAGGGCACAACAGAAACCAGAAGGGAGGAGAGGTTGGAGGGAAAAGAGCAAAACAAACAAGGTTGGGGAAGGTGACGGTGCACATCTACATTCAAATGGATTCACTGAGAGTGACTAATATACCAATAATCTTAAGAGAAAGAAGAAAGTAACAGAGACAAAAACCATATACATAGGACAGAACAGAAAATGGCCATTTAAATAACTCATAATACTGTTCACTCATTGATGCACTTGGGGAAAAAAGAAGAATTAAGGAGTGAGGAAGAAGAGAATGGCAAAAGGAGACATCAGGGTAGGTGGAATACTATAACAACATGGAGGATATTGTTATACTATCCCACCCACCTTAATGCAGAGCCTTTAGGTGTGGCCACGCCATAGCCCTTTGAGTCGAGGTTTCCTCCAACTTTCATGGTGTCACAGGGCTTCCGCTGCTCTATGTACTCATTCATAGTGGACTCGAGAAGAAAGGCGAACTTTCCCTTCGACTTTCGTACTCGAGAAACCCCATCTGGTGTTGTCTTGGCAAATACCGAGGGTTCGGCTGATTTCATGTATGACCACATTTTCTCATAAACTGCTATTTTGGAGCGCTGCATTTGAGAACACAGAGAGAAGACAGAAACTGTTTAGTCATCAATGTAAAAAACAAACATTGAAAATCATGAAAACATTGACAATGAGCCACTGTGGGTTGGGGTAAAATGAAAAGTTCGGCATTTTGGGAAATACGCTCTGTTACGGTCTTGCATTAGAAGATTCAATTTATTTATTTCAATTTTATTTATATAGCACCATATCATAACAAAGTTATCTCAGGGCACTTTTTCGTATGGAGCAGGTTGAGACCAACTCTTATATATACAAAGACCCAACATTCCCACCATGAGCAAGCACTATGCGACAATGGCAAGGAAAAACTTCCTTTTAACAGATAGAAACCTCGAGCAGAACCAGGCTCTAGGTGGGCGGTCACCTGCCTCAACCAGTTGGGTTGAAAGGTGGGAGAGGGAGGAGCAGGAGAGAGAGCAGGAGGGAGAACATACAGTAGTACAGTACAGTTCTACATAGCAACTACATCCTCACATTCAAAGCGCTGAATGGTCATAGTACCTTATCACCCTACTAGAGCACTGCGATCTCAGAATGCAGGTTTCTTGTGGTTCCTAGAGTCTCTAAAAGTGGAATGGGAGACAGAGCTTTCAGCTATCAAGCTCCTCTTATGTGGAACCAGCTTCCAGTTTGTTTACGGGAGGCAGACACCCTCCTCACATTCAAGAGCAGGCTTAAGACCTACTATAAAGCTTATAGGAAGCACTCTATACCCTACACCCCTGAGGTAAATCTTTCTTCCATCTATCTATCTCAGCCCTTAACTGGTTAAATACTTATGTGTGTGTTGGGACATTGGAGGTATTTACATGCTGTTGTACGACTCACTGCTATCACACACACACACACACACACACACACACACACACACACACACACACACACACACACACACACACACTCTCTCTCTCTATCTCTCTCTAGTCTTACCATCCAGGTCGTTCTCCGGCGTCTCAGCGGAGAACCAGTCACTGGCCGGACCTGTTCCATTGGCTGTCATGGCTGCTACCTGGAAACTGTACTGACTGCCCTTCTCTAGACCTGTAGAGAAAGAGAGCATGTCATTATAGCTATGTAAAACATTTATTTTTAACAGTAACCTTAGAGTTCATGAACGCAGAAACTCAGTTTCATGAATTAGTTTACCATACTAGTTATGTCATGGTAATCAGGTTTTCACCATCAAGTCTGCAAAGTGGCTCCAAAGACTACACCTATGAGTATCCATACAAAGCTGTGACATCAGAGCTCTAGACAATACAGTCTAGAGCTCTCACAGTGGGAGGAGTTATTTCAGGTGGTTAATTTTCTCATAGACAGTGTGGGTTGACTGACAGTTGGACCACTTTAAGACTGAGACAGACATAAAACTCTCCTGGCTGAATCATCAGCACAAAAGATAAACAACGGTGTTAGAACATATCTGGTACCTTTATAAAAAGTCAAAGGAACAAGACTGAAGTTAACTACAACTCCCAAATGGAATCTCTCAGAAAAATGTCTGTCATGTTTGCATTAACTGTGAGTTGAAACTAAAGATTTACATTGTAGAAACCTGATAAAACATTCAGCAGTTTAAATCAGTTCACTTGCTTGATTATGGATCAATGTGGGATAAATTCAGTAACTATGGGCTTTTTTCTCCAACTGTAACTACAAAATGTTCTGAATTTGCTAAAGTTCTGATTTCCTCCTCTGACTTTTTCTCCATAGCAATGGCAGCTGTGGCTTAAAGGTATTGTATCTAAGGCTAAGAATGGACAACAACATGCAAAGCATGTTCCAAAGGCCTTACATTTGGTGAGCTACACATAATGACTTGTGTTTAGGACTTGGTCTTGGCCTGGGACTCGACTTGAAAGTTGAAGATCTTGGCTAGGGGCTTGATTTGGAACTCATTGCTTGTGACAATGGACTTATAGTCAAGACCTGAGACTTGGTTGTGACTTGTAAAACATTGACTTTCTCCTCCTTCTGGATGAAATCCTTCAGGGACCCACAGCTGCTCTTCTTTCACTGCTCTATTCAGAATGCTTCTTTAGTTTGACTAGCTGCAAGGAAACAGAATCTGAAACTGTTTCCTAACAGTGATGGTCTCTGGGACATGTAGTTTTTTTTATGGATATTGTCTTGTCACCTTGATTTGATGCTGTTTAAAAATCTGTCCATTAAGATGAAGAATTTAGATTTGAATGACCCCGTGACCTTTCCTTAACAACTAATCTCTACTGGTAAAGCTATAATAATAGCTAAATCATCAGTATGTTGTTTGTTCTACCCAACGCTTTAATAGAGTGGCTTTAATAAGTACTGCAGCATGCTAGCAGAATTTTACATTATTAGTGTTTATATTGACCTTTATCAATTTTTTTAAATCAGTTTTTGTTGTCCACTCTGGACGTGGAAGTTCACATTTTTACTAAAATGACGAGCTAGATAACAAACAAAAAGACCAGTTAAACCCTCTGAATTCCTTCTAACTGGAGACATCATGATCTTTGTTTGCCATTGAAAATGAACGTGTTAATAAAGGTTCAATGTGTCGTCCTTTGAATCTCCTCAGTGCAGGTGCAATTATTTATTTTATGTATTCCAATTGAGTTTGTTATTCTCAGACAGTAAAAAGCTGTGATTATTGGTGACAGCCAGGCTTGCAGGGGGCAGATCAGACTCAACACACACATAAACACCTGCCACCGGGGAATGAATTCTGCATGGACAGACAGATGAAGATATGCATCAGTGGAAAATAATGAAAAGGCAGATCGGTTTCATTCAAATCCTGCACACCTCAAATTGAAATAATAGCTGGTGGCAGTTTGAATGCACACACACACACACACACACACACACACACACAGCTTGGGTACGTGAATATTTGAATTATTTTTATCTGTACTTCTTCAATGTTCATGTCAGATGACTTAGTAAGCCTTAGGTTACGTTCAGTGAAATCATTTCTCTGTGTTTTCCTTAAATCCCTGCATACGGATGTACAGTCTAATTAATGTGGGTAGATTTTTAGAATCTAGGTCCTTCTTTTATAGTTTGGTCTGAACATTCAGACTGAATACAATGCGGAGACTCACCTGTGAACAGGTACCAGAAATTGTTGGGTTCAATGGCATCTTGGTCTCCACGGCGACCGGTCTTCCTGTATTTGATCTTGTAGGCAGTGACGATGCCATTTTGGGTGCTGTGCGGAGGTGGTTGCCATGACACCTTGATGCTCTGAAAGACAATAATGACAAAGAAAACAATCAGTAAACTAATCGTGCTGGAAAAGATCCTCTGATTGAAGACTTGGACAGATTAGGAGACAATAGGCCCCTCCTACATAGTAGGAAGACTTGCTGACTGACAGTGATTTTGCGTCTAAATGTAGTCCTTTTTGCATCTCTATAGTCATGTTGTTGCATCAATTTGCTGTCATTCTGCATCTTATTGTGGTCATTCTGCATCTCTGTTGTTGTTTTGCCTCTCTTTATGGTAGTTTTCCTCTTTGTTGTCATTGTACAGTAAGGTCCATAAATATTGGTACATCGACACAATGCTCATCTTTTTGGCTGGATTTGAAATTGAAAAAAAACGAACAAGATGTGCTTAAACTGCAGACTTTCAGCTTTAATAGAAAAAATTTAAGGGACCAAAAGTAATGGGACAATCCACTCAAGAGCTATTTCATGGACAGGTGTGGGGTATTCCCTCGTTATTTTATCATCAATTAAGCAGGTAAAAGGTCTGAAATTTATTCCA